>CAUYRH010071865.1:0-126166 GCA_963574655.1 Perodicticus potto
TGAGCCGGGAGCGGATGGCGCCGTGCGCCCGGGGGACGGCGCGCCCCCAGGCCACCTCCACGAGGGCCTCGTCTTTTGTTCCTAGTCTACACCTAAGTCTTGGGCGGACGTCACGGTGCTGAACGATTTCCAAGACTCCACTTATAGCGAAGCGACGCCGCTGCCTTCTTGCCCTGGCGGTTGTTAGTGGGGACTACCACTGGTGGTGCCGGCTTGATAGACGTTGGTGCGATACCATGTGGCCATAATTGAAAATACAAATATGTAATATGATTTCTTTTAAAACTTAGGAACCCTCTTTTGTTACTTCTGGAGTGTGGTAAAGGCTTAGGTTTGTTCAATGAAAATCAGATGCAAAATCATTGTTTATGGATTGATGTGAAAGTGCTGTGTGAGCCTTTACATATATTACAGAAGGTTATATAATGTTTCGAGGGCAGTCTTAATATCGCTAACATGTTTTAAAGTCCTCAATTACTGGTTGGAAATAAATGAATTAAATTTTAATGACTGCTATAAATTACAAGCATCAGTTTCTAGTCAGCATGTTTAAGTGCAAAGTCAGTGGGACATTGAATTTACAGAGAAAGGCCCCAGGGAGAATTTACAGTCAGTTCTGACAGAAACTACATGTTTAGCTTCGTAGCCACATGTCATGTATTTTCAGAATCCATATCTTTCTCACAATTCTTTGACATTGGTACTGTTCAAAGATCGAAAATTGGTTAACATTTGTTTTTCCTGATAATGGCAAAAGTACAAGGTTCATGTGCTAAGGAAAACTCTCCCCTCAGTATGCTACTGTGACTAAAGGGGTGTTGAAAATTCACAAAAAAGTTTTCATTGTTGATAATAGATACTTTAATAAATTTAATGTCATGAAATTAATTTTCCAAATAATTTTCTTTATGAAATTTACACACAATGGTGACTGTAATGACCACAAGAGCAAACTAAGGAGACAATAAAATGTAGCCAAATTTACACTGACCTTTCTAGGGTAGAAGACTTGCTTGTAGATTCTTGTTTCCTATGCTAATTATCAGCCTTGGTGGTCTCAGCCTCCTGTCCTATTTTGAAATAGAATAACAGAATGTAATAGAATAATCTTTTCTTTTTAAATTACAACAGTAAGGAAGTGTTAATTTCACGTTAAAAATATTTTTGTTAGCCAGGCATGGTGGCTCACGCCTGTAATCCTAGCACTCTGAGAGGCAGAGGCGGGTGGTCTCAGCTCACAAGTTCTAGACCAGCCTTAGCGAAAGTGAGACAGTCTCTACTAAAAATAGAAAAACTGAGGCAAGAGGCTAACTTGAGCCCAAGAGTTGGAGGTTGCCGTGAGCTATGATGCTATAGCACTATACCTGGGGCGATAGCTTGAGACTGTCTCAAAAAAAAGAAACATTTTTTGTTTCATTAAAATACTATTATAGGCTCCGTGGCTAGGGCACCAGCCACATACACCGGAGCTGGCAGGTTCGAACCCAGCCTGGGCCTGCCAAACAACAATGACAATTATAACCAAAAATAGCTGGTCATTGTGGTGGGCGCCTATAGTCCCAGCTACTCAGGAGGATGAGGCAAGAGAATCGCTTCAGCCCAAGAGTTGGAAGTTGCTGTGAGCTGTGATGCCACAGCACTCTACCCAGGGTGACAGTGAGACTCTGTCTCAAAAAAAAAAGTGGCTCTTGTGGCTCAAAGGAGTAGGGTGCTGGCCCCATAGACTGGAGGTGGTGTATTCAAGCCTGGCTCTGGCCAAAAACTTAAAAAAAAAAAAAGTACTATTATAAACATTTTTTTCTAATTATCACAGAGGAAACTGGGAATTAATAACAGCTAAAATTTATCAAGCTTCACTAAATGTACCAGGTGCAACTCTAAGGGTTATATTGTGATAATTCATTTAATCTTTAAAAATATCCTTATGGGGGCTGGGCACAGTGGCTCATGCCTGTAATCCCAGAACTTGGGAGGCCGACGTGGGTGGATTGCCTGAGGTCAGGAGTTGGAGACCACCCTGAGCAAGAGCAAGACCTGGTCTCTAAAAAATAGCCTGGCATTGTGGCAGGCACACGTAGTCCCAGCTACTTGGGAGGCTGAGGCAGGAGTATCATTTAAGCCCAAGAGTTTGAGGTTGCTGTGAGCTGTGACACTATGGCACACTATTGAGGGGGACAATGAGACCCTATCTAAAAAAAAAAATCCTTAGGGGGCCAGGTGTGGCAGGCTGCTCATACCTGTCATTCCAGCACTCTGGGAGGTGGAGGCAGGTGGATTGCCTGAACTTAGGAGTTCCAGACCAGCCTCAGCCAGAGCAAGACCCCTTCTCTAAAAAATAGGGTGTTTTGGTGGGCGCCTGTAGTCCCAGCTACTTGGGAGGCTGAGGCAAAAGTATCACTTGAGCCCAAGAGTTTGAGATTGCTGTGAGCTATGATGCCATAGTACTCTACCAAGGGTGACAAAGTGAGACTGTCTCAAAAAAAAAAAAGTACCATCAGGATGTTGAAACCTTAAACTTTACATGAAGTGAGCTGTATTGATTTAGAGCTATTATAAACTTACTCTAGAAATGAAATTGTATAATTCATAAATATTGACAGCTGATAGTTTAATATTAAAGGGAGTTTCCCAAATTAACTTCTATTAAAAAATGTCTATTGGCCTGGGGCACTGGCTAGTGGCTGTAAGCCTAGCACTCTTGGAGGCCAAGGCTGGTATATTACTTGAACTCAGGAGTTCAAGACCAGCCTGAACAAGAGTGAAACTCTTTCTCTAAAAATAGCCTAGCATTGTGGCAGGCACCTACAATCCCAGCTACTCAGGAGGCTGAGGCAAGAGGATCACTTGAGCCCAAGAGTTTGAGGTTGCCGTGAGCTGAGAACATAGCACTCTATTGAGGGTGACCAAGTGAAACTCCATCTCAAAAAAAAAAGTTTATTAGCAATAAAACATGTTAATTTTGAGCATACAAGATTATTATTAAAACCTAATAGTACCTACAGTAATTGTTTAGAATATAGACCAACAAAAGATATTTTTTGGGGGAGATGCATTTTATTACTGACATTGTTTATAATTGCCTGCACATAGTGATAATAAAAAGCAAACTAAACTCTTAGATTTTATCACTGTCTTTACATTCCTTACAGACCTTAAACAGCTCCTAATTAACAACTTGGGGTGTATATATTTATGTGTGTGTGTATATTTCCAGATACATAGAAATATATATGTTAATGTATATACTTATATGTAAAAAAAAAAAAAAAATGGACCGTGAAGGTCATAATAAACCAATCAAGGAGATATAACTGTCAAATATATATATATATACATGGAACGTACAACTTATGGTGGGTTGAAAGGGTGCCCCACCCAAAAGATGTCCACCCAGAACCTGTGAAAGTTTGGAGGAAGGGTCTTTGTAGATATAACTAAGGAGATGAGTTCATCTTGGATCTGTATGGGCTCAAAATCCAATGACAAGTGGTCCTTATGAGAGACTCAAAGGAAAAGACCATGTGAAGATGAGAGCAGAAATTGGAGTTACACTGCCACAAGCCAAGGAATGCTTGGAGATACTAGAAGTTGGAAAAGGCAAGAAATTATCCCACCCTAGAACCTTTGGAGCATGGCCCTTCTGATACGTTGATTTTAGGCTTCTGGCTTCCAGAACTATGAGAAAATAAATTCTGGTTGCAAGCTGGGTGAGTGGCTCACGCCTGTAATCCTAGCACTTTGGGGAGCTGAGGTGGGTGTATTGCTTGAGCTCAGAAATTTGAGGCCAGCGTGAGCAAGAGTGAGACCCCATCTCGAAAAATAGCTAGGCATTGTGGCGGGCACCTATAGTCCCCAGGAATTTAGGAGGCTGAGGCAAGAGAATTGCTTGTGCCCAAGAGTCTGGGGTTGCTGTGAGCTGTGATGCCATGGGTGACACACTCTACCGAGGGTGACAGTGAAGCTGTCTCAAAAAATATATTTGTACATATATATGTATTTTTTTTTTGGTTGTTTTATTTGTACTACAATATAATCACAAAGCAAATGAAGTGAGATGTAAATTCAACCAACAGTTTTATTTGAAGATTTTAATATACCCCTTCAGAAATTGAAAGCTCAAACATTAAAAAAATGAGATACAAAAGATTTGAACAGGGCGGCACCTCTGGCTCAGTGAGTAGGGTGCCGGCCCCATATACCAAGGGTGGTGGGTTCAAACTCGGCCACGGCCAAACTGCAACAAAAAAATAGCTGGGTGTTGTGGCGGGTGCCTGTAATCCCAGCTGCTGAGGGAGGGATGAGGCAAGAGAATCGTCTAAGCTCAGGAGTCAGAGGTTGCTATGAGCTGTGATGCGACAGCACTCTGTCAAGGGCAACAAAGTGAGACTGTTAAAAAAAAAAAAGAAATCAAATGTCACATTTTTCGAGGGAGGGATCCCAGAAAATTGACGATGTTTTAGAGATTTACCACCACTGCTTTTTTTCTTTAATAAAGTTTGGGAAAGTGGAAAAAAAATAAATAAATAAATAAAATCTTTTTGAATCCCTAAGGCTGACCCCAGTGCCTAACATGGGACCTCAACAAAGTTTATTGAACTATTGATAACACTGGGAAGCAGGTACCTAACATCGAAGCCACTTAATTATACCTGATAAGGGAAATAATGCTGTGATAAATACTAAACTCATAAACTTAAACATTACACAATAGAAACATATTAAAGCGCAAATATTTTTAGGTTCTTAGAAAAAATGAAATAATAACAGCATATTCATATCTTTATTTTTTATTTGGAAGTTTTGCTCAAAATAAGTCCAGTGCACTTGTCTGTAGATAAAAAAAAATGGATATTGATTGCTTCACCTCATAAGTAGAATGGAATTTAATTTTACTTCTGTAAAGCAAAAACTACATAAATGCAAATCGATTTAGGATTACCTCCAACTCTGAAGATTGCACAGCTAATTGCATGCAAAGTTAAACAAAATCTTTTTTTTTTTCACATACCTCCACTTTTGTCCTAAATTTAATCTCTTGGTAGGGTCTAAGGAAGAAGAAAAGAAGAAATTTCTCCTTAGGTGGACTGTTCTCTTTCTCTCTGTCCAAGTCTATTGGCCTGAGGGCAGTCCCCCAGAGCCAGGCATCATGATTAAATTCGCTGTGTCAGTTGTGTTACCCACTGTCATTTGCTACCTGTGGAAGGGCTGGTAGGGGATGGCACGGAAAGAAAACTCTCACACTCAAGTTATTTGCAGTGTAATAATGATGCGCTTGGAGAGGTAAGCTATTCACGTGCTCAGAAATGAGGAGAAGACCTGAGGGGTCTTTTATTGAACACAAAAAGTGTATACATGTAACATAGTAAGCGACAACAAGGTAATCATAAACAGACAGAAACTCTAACCTCATTACTTACCAAAAGGAGAAGAGTCATTTGTATTATGACAGTAAAGAACAAGGAAGTACTAGGAAAAAGTACTCGTCTTATGAGCAATGTCGTATAATCATAAGGTCAGCTACAAAAGAAATGGGTACAACGCTTAGGGATAGACTTTGACTTCTTGATCTTCCCTGGGTCCCATTCTATACTTGGACAAGCCCAGCAGATCTAAATCTGTAATTGCTAAACATTCTGTTTAAACCCCCAGGTTGTTTCCAACCCTGGGTTGTGTGCATCGCAGGGGGTGGGAGGGTGCAGGAGTACAGGCTGTTGCCAAGGGACTCAGGAATGTTGTTAGCTCTGGGCAGTCTTGTCATTGAACTTTCCGTTTGAACCCCCAAGTTGTTTCCAACCCTGTGTTGCATACGGCGAGGGTGGAGGGGGGTGGTTCGGAGGAATCCCGGCTCTTGTCAACGGACCCTCTGGAATGTCAGTCTAACCTATATACTCTGTCCCTGATCTTTCAGCCATGTCTCTAACCTCTTGCCTCTTGTAGGTGACATGAGTAAGTGTACTGGTTCCTTTCTTTTCTACTTGATTTCTTTGAGCATGAAGCAAATCCCAGGCTCCACTCAGCCTTTTCCTTCCACCACGTGCTACAGGCAGAGCTTTCAGACCTGCATCTTGACTCCAAAACCAAATTTACACTTAACTCCTGATTGTTCTTGGAATCACCACGTAGTCTAACTGGTATTTGGAGGTTTTCCGTTGTTGTTCTTTCCTCTATATTTTTAGAAAATAGCCCTAAAAATCTGTTTAAAGAATAATTTTCATTTGGCCTGAAAGTCTTTTCTCTTTAAAGTTTTCAGTGTGGGATTTCAAGATAATCTTTTCATTGCATTTCATATTAAACATGTTTTTATTCTTTTAAAAAAAGGAAACATGTTAAACCTTCATCCTCTTAAGTTCCTAATTTTTTCCTTATGGTAAAATATATGTAACATAAAATTTAGCTTTTTAACCATTATGAAGCACACAATTCAGTGGCATTAAGTACATTCACGCTGTTGTGCAACCATCATCCCCATCTATCTCCAGAACTTTATATTTCTAAACTGAAACTATTCCTTAAACAGTAACTCCTCCTTCCCTGCTCTGCAGCCCCTGCAACCACCATTCTACTTTCTGTCTACAAATCTGACTCTTCTGGGTACGTCACATAAGTGTACTTATAATATTTGTTCTTTTATAACAGGCTTGTTTCACTTATTATAATGTCTTTAAGGTTCATTCATGTTGTAGCATGTGCCAAAAATTTTTCTTTTTAAGGCTGATTAATATTCCATTGTGTGTATATATATCACACATTGTTTATCTAATCAGTCATTTCCATACACTTGAGTTATTATGAATTTTGTTGCTATGGGTACACAAATATCTGCTCAAATTCCTACTGTATTATTTTGGGTATATATCCAGAATATGAAATTTCTGGATTATATGGTTATTCTTTGTTTAATTTTTTGAGAAATCATCACACTTTTTTTCTAAGGTGGCTGCACCATTTTACATTCCCAGCAATAGTGCATGAAGGGTTCAAGTTCTCCACATCCTTGCCAGCACTTCTGTTTTGCCTGTTTTTTATTGATAATAGCTATCCTAATGTGTATTTCATTGTGAAGTTTCTAACTTTTTTAACTAGTGATTATTTTTCTGGCAACTCTAAATTCTCTCTAAATCTACTTTTGAGTCCTAAAGTGAAAGAAAAATTCTTTAAAATCATATGAATAAGGTATACTTCCCAAAAGATAATATTCTTTTTTATTTATTGCATAATGGTACTAAAATTAGTACTGGCACTGAAATTCTCAGAATTCACACTTTTTTCCCTGTTAACTCTGTATCAGTCTTTATCTTCTCTTTCAGTGTGCAGTTCATTTTGACTCTATTTAATTCTGTTTATGCCAGTTTTCCAATTTTTCATTCAAAATTTTCATCTAGCTCTCCAGGTAACTCCATGAAAGAGTTGCCAGCATAAGAATAAAGAACCACATTACTTATCAGCTGCATTTTTTTAAAATCTAAGGGCACATTTTATAACATTTTGTATCATCCTTTCATCATTATTACTTTATAAGGTTGTCTCCCTTAAAGATATATTTTGTTAAATATCTCAGTCCTAAGAAAATGTATTTTTTAGAAAGAAATGTAGCAGATGTTTTACCGACTTTTGTATGAAATGCACTTTGTCTAAAAGAAAATTAAAATTGATTCCCTCTTTGACAATCTTCTGAATTAAGTATCTCAAAGAATATAGGAACAGATTAAATTTCTGCAGTCTATCTAGTGGTAAAACCTATTGCATAAGTAATATATTACAGTAAATAAGGAGCTGAATAATAACTTTGAACTTGATTACTTTGAAGCATGTGTATGTAGAAAGGAGAAAAACAAGAAGTCCAACCAACACTTAGTTAAACAAGTATTTCACTGAAAGAGGCACGTCTCCTCCCAAACATACATCCTGAGATCAGTCTGAAAAAGAACAATGCCTGGTCAGTTTTAAAAGAAATATTAGAAAACAAGAAGACATGCAGGCACAGCTGAATCTGTACCAACAATGAAACCCATGCCAAACAGGGAAATGCAAGGATATGAATGCCTGGCAAAGAAATTAGGTCAAGCATAAAGAATTATGTGGGTGTCAGGGCTGCCCCTGGATGCCTATTTGACTTTATCAGAGAGGTAATTTATTACAATGCATTTACATCCAAGTCAAACTAACAAAGGTCAAGTGTGTCAACTATGACTAATGTACTGAACAAAAATGCTTCTCCTAATTTAACGTGTGTGTGAATCATCTGGGAATCTTTTGTTGTTTTTTTTTTCTTTTTTTTGCAGAGACAGAGTCTTGCTTTATCACCCTTGGTAGAGTGCCATGGCATCCCACAGGTCACAGCTCCAGCTCCTGGTCTCAGGTGATTTGATTCTCTTGCCTCAACCTCCCAAGTAACTAGGACTACAGGCAACTGCCACAACACCCGGCTATTTTTTTGTTGCAGTTTGGCTGGGGCCAGGGTTTGAACCCGCCACCCTTGGTATATGCGGCCGGTGCCCTACTCACTGAGCCATAGGTGCCGCCCATCTGGGAATCTTGTTGAAGTGCAGATTCTTATTCAGCAGATCTGGAATAGTGCCTGAGAGTCTATGCTTCTGAAAAGCTCCCAGGTGATGCCAGTGCAAAGGGTTCATAGAACACACTTTTTTTTTTTTTCTGGCCAGGGGCTGGGTTCAAACCCACCACCTCCAGTATATGGGGCCAGCACCCTACTCCTTGAGCCACAGGCACCACCCAGACCACACTTTTAATAGAATGTACATGATCAAAAAGATCTGGCAAATGAGATAGACATTGAAATCTTCCGGAGGTTTTAGTAAAATTTTCACTTTTCTGATAAGAAAAGAGATTGTCAGGGCTTCCACACTCCTCTGTACTGCCACAGCAGCCATCTTGCACTCATGAGTAAAAAGCCACTCATTCAACTTTGTTGAAGAAATAAAGAAAAAGCCTGTGTCCTTGATGCCATCATTAAGCCACTGCACCATCCCTAGACTGCCTTATAAAGAAAATAAATTCACTTTGGTTTAGCTGCTATTAATTAGATTTTATAACTGAAGACACTCCTAATGAATAGATATAGGCTGGAAGTACTAATGTGTAAAGCATGGACATGAAAGCCAGCAGGGCAGGCAGGGAGTGGAGTAAAAGATCTTGGCAATCCAAACTGAGATGAGCTTCCTTGAGTAAGCAAACCCTAGCTTTTTAAAAATATTTTATTTTTTAGAGCAATTTTAGGTTCACAGCAAAATTGAGATGACAGTATAGAGATTTCTCATATACCCCCTGCTCACCATCCTGCCTGGTTTACCCCACTATTAATCACCCCACCACAGTGGGACACGTGTCACAACTGATGGACCCATGTTGACAAATCATGATCACCCAAATTTCGTAGCTCACATTAGGGTTCACTCTGCTGTTGTACATTCTATGCGTTTTGACAAATGGATAATGACATGCCTACCCTTAGAGTATCAGACAGACTATTTTCACTGCCTAACAATCTTTGCACTCTGACTTTTCACCCCTCCCCACAGCCCAACCCCTATACAATTTGATCATTTTATTGTCTCTGCAGTTTTGCCTTTTCCAGGATGTCATATAGTTGGAATAATACACAATGTAGCCTTTTCAGATTGGCTTCTTTCACTTAGGCCTTTTCATAGCTTGATAATAGTTTTCTTTTGGGTGCTGAATAATATCCCATTGTCTGGATATATCAAAGTTTATTCTCTCACCCACCGAAAGACACTTTGGTTGCTTCCAACTTTTGGAAATTATAAATAAAGCTTCCATAAACATTTATGTGCAGATTTTTATGTGGATATAAGTCTGTAGCTCCTTTAGGTAAATGTCAAGCAGTGTGGTTGCTGGATTATATGGCAGAATATGTTTAGTTTTGTAAGAAACTTCCAAACTATCTACCAAAGTGGCTGTTCCATTTCACATTTCCACTGATGAGAATTCCTGTTGCTCCACGGTTGCCAGTATTTGATTCTTCAGTCTGGATTTTGGCCATTCTAACAGATGTGTAGTGGTACCTTGTTATTTTAATTATTCATTTCCTGGATGCCATGTGATGTGGAATAGCCTTTCTTATGCTTATCTGCCATTTGTATATCTTTTTGAGTGAGCCGCCTGTTAAGGTGTTTGGCCCATTTTTACTCAGGCTGTTTATTTCCTTGTTGTTGAATTTTAAGAATCCTTTGTGAGATGTCCTTGACGAGATCTCATAATAGTCCTTTATGAGCTGCGTCTTTTGCAGATATTTCTCCCAGTCTCCAGCTTCTCTCTTTATTCCTTTGTCATTGCCTTTTGCAGAATAGAGTAGGTTTTTATGCTTAGTAAAGTCCAGCCTATCAGTGATTTCTTTTACGGATTACACTTTTGATGTCGTATTTAAAAAGTCATCACCATACCTAGGGTCATTTAGGTTTTCTCTTATGTTATCTTCTAGGCATTGTTATAGTTTTGAATTTTACATTTAGGTCTGTGATCTATTGGGAGCTAATTTTGTGAGGGGTGTAAGGTCTGCATCTAGTTTCTTTTTTCTTTTCTTTTCTTTTTTTTTTTTTTTGGCCTGTGGATGTTCAGTTGTTCCAGCCGCATTTGTTGAAAAGACTGTCTTTGCTTCATTGAATTGCCTTTGTTCCCTTGTGATCAGTTATGATCAGTTGACTGTATTAGTGTGGGTCTATTTCTGGGCTTTCTGTTCTGTTCCATTTGTCTATGTGTCTATTACCACACTATCTGAATTACTGTAGATTTATAGTAAGTCTTGAAGTCAAGTAGCATCAATCTTCTAACTTGTTTCTTCTCATCAAGAAGAAGCCTTTCTATAAATATTAAGATAAGCTTGATGATATCCACAGAGTAACTTGCTGGCCTTTTGATTAGGCTTGCATTAACTCTATAGATCAAGTAGGAAAGAACTGACATCTTGACAATATTGAGTCTTCTTATCCATGAATATAAAATATCTCTTCATTTCCTTCGTTCTTCTTTGGTTTATTTCATCCATTTTATAGCTGTTCACATACAGATATTGCAAATATTTTGTAAGTCTATAGCTAGTTCATTTTTTTCAGGTGCTAGTATAAAATGGTATCATGTTTTTAATTTCAAATTTCATTTGGTCATTGCTGGTATATAGGAAAGTGATTGACTTTTATATATTAATCTTATATCCTGCAACCATGCTATGGTTACTTGGTTCCAAGAACTTTTTGTCAATTTTTTTCCAGTTTTCTAAATAGACACTCAAGTCATCTATGAACAAAGACAGTTTTATTTTATCTTTCCCAGTCTGTATATCTTTTATTTTATTTTTGTGTAAATTTATCAGTTGGAATTTCCAATACCTTATTGGAAATACCCCTCTTACAGATCCAAGAAGAGTTGTTGATTTTTCAGTCTGTTCAGCATTTTACTTGTTCTTAGCGCCTTACATGCAAAATAGGAAAACCAGAAGTTGATCACCAGCTTTCTCTTAAATAATCCATTAATTTTTTTTAATGTCCAAAGAATTTCAGGGGTCCACTTCCTTGTCTTATAGGACAGAATATTATATATACGATAATAACAGCTGGTGTTGTGGACTACTCACTATGTGTTATGCAGTGTTCTAAGCATCTAATATGTATACACTATAAATTTAACTCATTTAAGTTTTATAACTACAATTTGAGTGAGGTTTATTATTATCCCCACCCTACTTTGGAGGACACTGAAGCACAGAGAATTGACTTAACCAAGTCCACTCACCTAGTAAGTGATAAGGGGGCCTGACCTTAGCTCATCAAGGCTTGTCTATTCAGTTACAATCAAACACTGCAGACAATTGTTTTATTGCTGATGTTCTGTGAGATAAGAGTTCTGGTAACTGTAGCTAACAGGAATGTACGTAGGCATACTGATTTGAATGCCCATCTCAACCAAGCTTTGGTCTCCTTGAGGCTCTTAAAGCACAGATTGGAAATCACTCTCCTTTGCTCAGTATTGCCATTAATATTTTCAAGTTCTTATTTCCATATCAGAAACATTTGAAAATTTGAAACCTCAGTTTTAGAGTCATACATTTGACATAGCCATATATAGCTGTGAATATGAGTAATCACTGCTTGGATGCAAACATTCTCATTGTAAGATAATTCTGGGTTATTTTAAAGACAGTGACTCAGCCTACTCTGTCAATCAGAGAAAGAAGCCCTGCCCTTGTGGCCATCATAGCAAGTACACTGGGATCTAGGTCTTTGTGTTAGAATTTTAATGAGAAGTATAGATAAAGACCCTTTTCTATCTATGTGATTTTTGACCTCTATTTCAAACACAATTCTGGTACATGTTCTTCCTTCAAAAACTATAGAATAGGGTAGAAAAAAATAGAATGAAATAAGAACTTACAGTTAAAATAATAGAATGAAATAAAACATTATAATGAAATCCTATCCATTCTTTAAGACCCAGCTTAAATGTCATCATTCCCTAACTCCACCCTTATCCAAGGAATCCTTAGGCCAACAATTCCTTATTCTTTCCCCCTTGCTATCATATTCTTTTATTATGGCATTTATCATATTGTAAGTCTTCATAGGGAAGACTTCATTACTAAATTTTGGATTCCTCAAAGGCAAGCAACTTTTTATTTTCTCAACTTATCACAAAGCAAATACTCCATAAATATTCAAGGGATTAGTCTAAAAACCATGTGATCTGTTACATTTGTATTTCTCAGACCAGACAAGATTTCTACTTTTCCCCAGTTACAAAAATCTAGATTTTGTGAATTAGGAAAAGAAAATTATAAAATATGTGAGAATTTTGTTTTTACACTGGAATTCTAATCATTTGATTTTAATATTATTCTTTAGATAGAGAAGACTTTACTGATCGTGAGTTGGCCTCCTTACTGGGGAAAATTAAGTGTCCTTAAGAAATGCAGCATAAAGGTTATAGATATGACTTGGGTAGGGTTTCCATTTGGTTCTACATCTATGGGAATTTGAACAAGTTATTAAGGTTCAGTTTCACATTTGTAAAATGAGAAATGGTGTCTACTCAAGTGGTTGTTGTGAAGATTAAGTTAATACACGTAAGTATCACATAGAACTTGGCATACAATAACTGCTTACTAAATGTTATTTGATAAGTTAAGACATGGCACCCTCTCTTAGGCTGGGTTTGCCAAAAGCAGGCCCTGAAACAAGGATTTGTGCATAAGCAACTCTTTAAACAAATTCTCAAGGAAAAAATAACACGGGAGTAGAAGAAGCTGGACAAGAAAAGAAGCCAAACAGAGATCTGATTACAAGCTAATCACATCAGCCCAATCCCCGGGAATCTCAGAACTTGTCTCCATCCAAGGCAAAGGCACAGAAATTTCACATCCCTCACTGTCAGGCATTCACTAAGGACCTACCTTGGAGGATACACTCTACCTTACGGCTCTCTGCATAAATGGATAAAATGGCTTACAGAGCCTTAGGGTTGTTCTCAAAGAAGAGTTATTAAGTATCGGCTGCTGGAAGCAAAGATATATTTATATAGGGAGAAGGAGCATATAGGAGCTTTAGAAGGAATGTGAGATTTGGGCGGAAAACCACACCTCAAAATATCAACAACCAGGAAAAATATAACTACCCAGAGCATAGTGTAAAGATAGATAAACATAGGTTCAAACCTCATCTCCTCCCTTTTCTTGGCTGTACAAATTTTTAAAAAATAAAATAAAATAATAAAAACAGCAAAAAAAAAAAAAAAAGAAAGAAAGAAAATGGGTTTGTATGCACATGTCACACACACACAATGAAACACTATATGGCCATAAAAAAGAATGAAGTCATATAATTTGCAGTAACATGGGTGGGAACTGGAGGTCATTATTAAAGTGAAATAAACCAGGCACCGCAAGGCAAATATTACATGTTCTCACTCATATGTGGGACCTAAGAAATAGACATCATGGTGGTAGAGTAGAATGATTGATCCCAGAAGTTAGAAAAGGTGTGTGTTGGGAGAGAGAATGAAGAAAAGTTGGTTAATTAATGGGTTTAAATGTACAACTGGATAGAAGAAACACTTCTACTATTCAATAGTTCAGTAGGTTGGCTATAGTTAACAATAATTTATTGTCTATGTGATATTTCGAAAGAACCAGAAGATTTGAAATGTTCTTAACACAAAGAAATGATAAATGTTTGAGGTGATTAATATGCCAATTACCCTGATTTGATCAATACACATTGCAGGCACATATCAATATATCACCTGTACCCCAAAAATATGTACTATTATTATGTAACAATAAAAAAAGAAAACAAAACAAACTTGGTGTCATTCTAACAGTAATATCTGTGAAAACGTAAGTTTGATATGTTTTTCTATTACACACTAAAATGAATATATTACAAATGACTTTTTTCAAAGCTCTTCTTCAACCCAGTAATAGGATGACCCAACCCCTTTGAATGACCCACAAGAGCCCTTTGCCTGAGTTGGATCTGTGTTAGACTCCCTCAGCACAGTTCTTTCTGATTTGTGACAAGCAAGCCTCTGCCAAGATGTCTACCTGAGACTGGATTGATGGAGTCAGTGGCCTCTGTGGCTGTCCCAGCTAACCAGAATCTCTAAGAAGTACACTACTTATGGTTGGGACTGGCTCTGAGGGCACCAGAGTACCTGCCCACTTACCTGTTTTCCAAAAATATTAGTAACTCAGCCAGGCAGATAGATGGAAAATAAGTCAGGGACACACATATCTCTCCAATTCTAAGGTTCTTATGATGCCAGGAACAAGTAGAACAGAGCTGTTATAAATATTCACCAGACTTCACGTGCTCTTTGTGTGAAGGCAGTTTCTCCTAACTCCTTCCGCAAAGAGGAAGTCTCTCCTTTCCAATCTCATAACCAAGAGTTTCCTGGCTTTATTTAATTTCTTCAGAATAAACTAGCCACTACCAGGCATTGTGAAAGGCTGTCGTTTCTGGTTAAAATGATAAGTATTCATCCATGTAGAAGGTCCACCAGCCAAAAACAATTTCCTGAGCACAAACTCCATGGGATGAGAGCATACTTGGTTTGCTTGCAACCACCAAGCTAGAGTTGAGAGAGAAGTAGGAGGGCACAGGAAGGAAAGTCAACAAGTGAACCAGGCCAAGACTGCAGAGGCCATATTTGTTAATACCTAGGCGTCTATTTCACTTCAGGTAATCACAATTTCCTCATCTGGCCATGTACAGCTCCATCCCATATCTTGCACAATATGTTACTGCTAATTCTATGAATGTACCATTATCTTGCAATATTCCTGAGAGAATGGAAGGAGAATGCAATACGCTGTCTGAGAGGGCAGAGTCTGGGCACATATAATAAAGCTTCTTTCTTGGGCATGTTGCTGAGAACTCAACATTGCCTCCTCCTGTCCGAACTCCTAAAGGCCTTTTCTGTTGATTCTATTTTCATAAGTCATGGCTTCTTTTGCCTTGGAATAAGATATACTTAGTTCGCCATCACAACCCCTAATCTTGCCCCCCTTTTCTTTCCTTTTTAAAATTGTTTTATTATTTGAATTCATTTATTTGTAGAGAAGCAGTCTCATTAAACTGCCCAGGCTGGTCTCAAACCCCTAATCTCAAGTGAGAGTCCTTCCTCAGCCTCCCAAAGTGCTAAGATTACAGGCATGAACAACCACGCCCAGCCCCCTCCGGACTCTCTCTTTTTAACTTACTAAATTATTTGCCTAACAAAGCAACACTGCCTTATGATGAAGTGATTAAATCCATGGGTTCTGGGGAAAGAATGCTGGGTTCACGTTCAGACTGCCATTTACTAGCTGTGTGACCTTGGCAAATTACTTAGTTCTGTGTGTATCAGTTCCTCCATGCACAAAATTAAAATTACATGCATACTTAACCTCTGAGAATTAAGTGAGAGAATCTGTGCCCTGGTAAGCACTGAATAATTGCTAATTATTAATATTATTCATTCTGCCTCAAGAGCAACTAGTAAACTACCAGGGTTTTTATATGCTTGTGTAAAAACAAATTCTATCCCCTTCTTTACTGGGCAGGAATTTTTTCAGTTTACTTTAATAATTTGACTTTATCTTCCTAAATTTATTAAGGCCTTCAAAATCTTTGGTCTCAAATCCATCTTACCTAATTTGGTGTTGTTGATATTTAATGATTTCATATTCTCTTCCATTATTTATACCATTATAATTTAGGTGATAATTAAATTGCTTTGTAAAGCTGAAGAACAACATTAATATTACTGTGTCTCATCATTTTGTTGTTATTAATCTTCACATTCTCTATAGAAAGCATAAAGTATATGTCTACATTTAGGAAATTAACTAAAATTAGAAAGTATAGAAAACATGACTACTTTTACAATTCTTTTTTTTCTCTTTGTAGAGACAGAGTCTCACTTTATCGCCCTTGGTAGAGTGCCATGGCGTCACACTGCTCACAGCAACCTCCAACTCCTCGGCTTAGGCGATTCTCTTGCCTCAGCCTCTTGAGTAGCTGGGACTAGGGCACCCGCCACAACGCCCGGCTATTTTTCTGTTTTGCAGTTCAGCAGAGGCTGGGTTTGAACCCGCCACCTTCGGCATATGGGGCCGGCTCCCTACTCGTTGAGCCACAGGTGCCTCCCTACTTTTGCAATTCTTGTAACCTGGTTCTTTGTACCCTCAATGAATCCCCACAATAAAAAAAGAATAAATGCGGTGTTTTCAATGCAATAAAATAAAAAAAAAATGTGTGCTGTAACCCTCACTTGAACCCTCACTTTAATCTGAAATTAAAAAAACAAAAATGCGTGCCAAGAGGAAGATGAGCCACATGTTTTATAAAACATCTATTTCCTCTGTTTCTTAATCACTTTTACAGTAACAACAATAAAATGATTGAGTCAAAGTTAAACATTTTCTCACACAGATAACATTGACATTTGCATCAGCTGACACTGATAACTTTTAGGAGTATATATACATGGAGAGAAAAAAGATTAAAAACCTCTTGAACAAACCAACATTCGGGGCAGGAACAACTAGAGAGGAACAATGGGGTTATTCAGAGGTTTTATTTTTCTCTTAGTCCTGTACCTGCTGAATGAGTCAAATGCTTCCTTCATTAAGCTGAATGACAATGGTTATGAAGACGTTATCATCGCTATAGACCCTGGTGTGCCAGAAGATGAAAAAATAATTGAACAAATAAAGGTAAGGAAGAAATGTTTCTAATTTTTATTTTTTATTAATTTTAATTGACATTCAATTGAACATATTCATGAAGTACAAAGTAATATTTTAATACATGTATATAATGTGTAATAATCAAACCATTGCAATCAGTGTATCTATCACTACCATTTATTTTGGTGCTGGGAACATTACTCTTCTTTTAACTGTTTTGAAACATACAATAAATTATTCTTAACTATGATTTCCCCACTGTTCTGTTAAATACTAAAACTTATTCCTTCTCCTTAAATGTACTTTTGTACCCAAATCAAATTCTCTTCATCCTCGCCTTACTCCTCTGGTAATAGTTGTTCTACTCTCTACTTCCAAAAGATCAACTTATTTTAGCTCCCACATATGGATGAGAATACCAGCTATTTATCTTTTTGTGACTGGCTTGTTTACCTTAACAAAATGTCCTCCAGGCTCATCCATGTTGCCACTAGCGACAGGATTTCTTCTTTTTCTAAGGATGGATAGTATTTTACTGTGTGTGTGTGTGTACCCCATTTTCTTTATCCAGTCTTCTGTTGTTGAACATTTAGGTTGATCCCTGATCTTGGCTATTGTGGATAGTGCTAAAAGTGCAGCTATCTCCTCGATATATTAATTTCCTTTCTTTTGGATCTACTGTATGACCAGTAGTGGGAGTGCTGGATCAAGTGTTAGCTCTAATTTTGGTTTTTTGAGGAATCTCCATATTGTTTTTCTTCGTAAAAGGCTGTACCAACTTACATTCCCACCAACAGGGTACAGGAGTTCCCTTTTTGGCTCGGCGCCTGTAGCTCAGCAGCTAGGGCGCCAGCAACATACACTGGAGCTGGCGGGTTCGAATCCAGCCCCGGCCTGCCAAACAACAATGACAACTGCAACCAAAAAATAGCCGGGCATTGTGGTGGGTGTCTCAGCTACTTGGGAGGCTGAGGCAAGAGAATCGCTTAGGCCCAAGAGCTTGAAGTTGCTGTGAGCTGTGACACCAGTACTCTACCAAGGGTGACATAGCAAGACTCTGTCTCAAAAAAACAAAACAAAACAAAACAGAGTTCCCTTTCTCCACATCCTCACCGACATTTGTTACTTTTGTCTTTTTAATAACAGCCATTCCAACTGGGGTGAGATGGTATCTCACTGTGGTTTTAATGTGCATTTCCCTTATGATGAATGAAGTTGAGTGTTTTCTCATACACATGGTGGCCATTTGTATGACTTCTTTTTTAATCCTTAATAATATTAATCCTTTGTTGGATGGATAGTTTACAAATATTTTCTGTCAAGAAATGGCACGTTTTTTGTTTGAATTGTGGAGAAGAAAACAAAGTTAAAAGTAATTAATTAGTGTGAAACTTCTGAATGCTCCAGAACGTTAAAAAGCAGCATGGTGCAGGGAGGACAATGCTGGAATTGGGGGTGGGGGGCAGAGGTTTTAGGTGGGGTTCTGCACTGTCTCACAGCCAAGGCACTGGGGTTCCCTGATTCCTAGTTTCTTCAGCTGTAAATTAGCATCTGCACTCATATGTGAGGTTTTTATTGTGTGGGTTTGTGTGTGTGTGGTTTTTTTGGGGGGGGACTCATGTTTTTAAAGAATTATTTATTTACTTCTAGGCATGCTGGAAGAAAATACAGTGAATTCTTAAAAAGCCTCTGGCTTCATGGAGTATGTATTCATTGCAGAGATGTGGTTTAATACAAATGAATAAGTAAATCACAGATCGTGTGGTAGTAGTTAGCAGTGAAGTAAATTGGATCAGAGGAGGGGCATATGGAGTGCTAGGTGGGGCTGGGTTGGGGGAGAATGTGTGTCACTGTTTCATGGAAGGCAGTGAGCACAGGCCCCCCCTAACCATGGCCAAAGAGCCCACTGAAAACCTGGGGGATGGGAACAGTAGTTTAATGTGCCCCAGAAACAACTGTGAATGAGCTGGAGGACGGGGAGGGGAGCTGAACCCACAGACCCCTGGAGAGACCAGCTCTGCCTGAGGAGGGTCCGGAGCAGAGGAAGGGTGTGCTGCAGGTGTGCGCTGGGATCACTCTGATGCAGGGTTTAGGAAACTGTAAGGATTTCTGCGTGTCACTCATCCTCTATGGCCACTGTAATCGCTTAGAAGTGTAGAAGGTGGGAGTGAGGTGGCTAGGAACAGGGAGGCTGTGATAAGAGATCACTAAAGTAATGGGATTCTTTTTTGTTGTTGTTGTTGTTGTTGGAGACAGAGTTTCACTTTGTCTCCCTCAGTAAAGTGCTGTGGTGTCATAGCTCACAGCAACCTCAACTCTTGGGCTCACTCTACCCTCTTGCCTCAGCCTCCAGAGTAGTTAGGACCACAGGCACCCACCGCAATGCCCAGCTATTTTTAGAGACAGGATCTCATTCTTGCTCAGGTTGGTCTCGAACCTGTGAGGTCAGCCAATCCAACCCCCTCGTCCTCCCAGAGTGCAAGATTACAGGCATGAGCCACCACTCCCGGCAAAGTAACAGGATTCTGATCGTATTTTGAGGGTATCAAAGACAAAATTTTCTGATGGTTTAGATGTATGGGGTGGTGGGAAGGGCAGAAAGGAAATATAAACGGCAAGGAAATTATCCCGCACAGTGACTCATACCTGTAATCCCAGCAACTCTGGAGGCTGCGGTGAGAGGACCACTTGAAACCAAGAGTTCAAGACCAGCCTGGATAACATAGCGAGACACCCCATACCCCACCAAAATTTTTTTTTTAGTTATCCAAGAGTTGTGGTACAGGTCTATAAGCCCAGCCACTCAGGAGGCTGAGGCAGGAGGATCGCTTAAGCCTCTGAGGATTGTTGAGACTGCTGAGAGCTATGATCACACCACTGCACTCTAACTTGGGTTGGCAGAGTGAGACCCCTTGTCAAAAGAACAAAAAAAGAGTTAAGTAAGACTTTAAGAGTTTCTCTTGAACACTTGGAAGGATGGGATTATCTTCAATGGAGAAGGGAAAGACTAAGTGGAGGAAATTCGGCAGTTGGGAAGCTGGGAGTTAGTTGGGGCATTTTGAATGTGTGGTGCTTCTGGAATATCCAAGTAGACGGGAGCAAGAATCTAAATATAGGGTGAAAGTCTGGGTGGAGATAAACACTGGGAGTCAATCAGTGTGGGGATGATATTTAAACCCGAGTGCACTAGGTACGTGCAGATGGAAAAGTGAAAGCCTCCAGAGCTAAATGAAGCACTCTGATTTCTCATGTTTCCTCCAACTATCATATTCCAAGTAATGTAGAGATCGCTGTTGCGGCCATATAAATTGTTCTTCCTGTTCCTGACATCAACAGCTACTAATTCCTCATTTTTAATCTCTCTACTGCTGGGTCCTGAAGCTCCCTGCTCTAACATTCTGCCTGGGGTTGTTACCCAACAGAAGCTGACAGGCATGACCCAGAGGGATTAGGTGACTCGGGTGGCTTCTACTTGTCCTCCTCTTCTTCTGAGTTGCATCGTAGAGATGCTTGCATTTTGGTGCCTTTTGAATTCCTCCTTTTACTAAAGAGGTTTGAAGAGCAGTTAATTCAGCTGATTCTGAATGATAGATTCTTAGTGTTCAGTGTCAAATTATTCTTTACTCAGAAATTAGTATCTGAAAGAATTATTCATAGAGCAAATAATTTTAACATGGTATTCTGTTGCTAACTATAAATAGAAACTCAGTTGTTTGCAGACATCCCTGGCTTAAACAATGTTACCCATCATTCTCCCAGCCTTCTACAAAGTCCCTGCATTTATATCATTAGGAAACTTTATAAAATACTAACATCCACATTACAAAGAAGAAAAAATAGGTTCAGAAAAGTTAAATGACTTTTCCAGGGTCACATTAAATAGCACAATCAGAGTGAAAACACAATACACAAGTATTGAAAACTAGATAGACATAGACATGGGTTTGCGTTCTGGCTTGGATAAAAATGACAAAAGAAAATCACTCTTGCATGAAAAACTGGAAAACCAATTCATGGTCTTAATCCCACTCTTAGGGATACTGTCTGCCCATAAGATTTATGCTGGACTGCCTCATAATTCATGACCTGACACTTTTAAGTTTTCAGCTTTCCATTGTCTTTGTATTCACTTTTCTTCTTGGTTTGAGAGTACTTACTTTTGAAAACATTGATTTCTTCATTTTCTTTGATCCAACTAGAAATTCTATATTATGGGAATTATTATAGAAATTCTGAGAAGGAATTTAGAAGGATTATTATAGAAATTCTGCTTGGAAACCCTGTGGGGAACATAATTAACCACCTTATAAATAGTCCAAGGGATGATGGTCATCTAATAGGGGTCTCTGATCTCTCTCCATGATCTGAGAACAGGCCACTGTCCAAGGCAGTAACTCGGGCCATGGCAATTCCAAAGTAAATGGAATCCCTTGGAGTTACACAACTGTACACAGCAACCCTACTTCTTCAACTCAACTCAGCTTGAACTCCCAAACACACTTTTGTCTCATATTCACAGAGAGGCATCACTTCAAGCAAAAGGTGACAACCTGTTGGCTCTAAATATCCCTAAACAAGGTTGGGCTCAGTGGCTCATGCCTGTAAATCCAGCACTCTAGGAGACAGAGGTGGGTGGATTGCCTGAGCTTGGGAGTTTGAGACAAGCCTGAGTAAGAGCAAGACATCATCTCTAAAAACAGCAGGGTATTGTCATGGGTCCCTGTAGTTCCAGCTACTGGGGAGGCTGAGGCAACAGGATCCCTTGAGCCCAAGAGTTTGAGGTTGTTGTGAGCTATGATGCCATCGTACTCTACCCAGGGTGATAAAGTACAACTCTGTCTCAAAAAATAAATATATATGTGTGTGTGTGTGTGTGTGTGTGCATGTATGTGTGGGTTATACATATCCCTAAACAAACAAAAAAAAGAGGATAGGCATCCTTAGGGAACAAAGAAAGACTTCTTTCACCTGCTTTGGGTCAGTGCTTATGTAACCTGCCCTCTACGTTGGGAGCTCTCCCCAACCCTGTGCCTAACCTCCATCTGGGCTTTCAGTCCTCTGAACTCTGGCCTTCTGGCTGATCCTCTGGCTCAGAACCCAATCAGTTTGCTGACCACATGCAGTACATTGGATTCCCTTAAAGAGAACCGGGAAAAGATCCCTGTAATTCCCGAAAAGCAGTTATATTGTGGCCTTGTTAGATCAGGAAGCACCATGGAGGAGCCCACCTTAAAGAAAACAAAAACTGTAGAATGGGACACTTCCAGCAAGATGAAGAGATTGGTATCGTCATCCAGCACCCAGCATTTCTCAGTATTTCTCAGTATTGATCATATGGAATAGATTACCACAAACGCCTTCCAACCCATCTGCTTACACCATGGGATAAAAGCTCTAGGGAAACACTATTTCTCTTAATATCATTGTATCTGGGCTCATAATTCTAAATACAGGGTGATGTTATTTTCAGGGAGCAAAGTAACAACTCTGTGACCAAAATTTTTCTCGGATGTTTTCATCTCTCCACTCCTGTGCCCCCAACCCAGCTGCTTCTCCTGGCGTTGGAGAGGGAAACGAAAAACTTCTTGTATGACCCATTCTACGGACTGTCCTCCTCAGCTTGCATCAACTAAGGTGGCTCTCTACCAAGATTTCTTATAAACAGTAACAATATCAAAGTTTTCGGACTGCCTATATGTAGAGTGCTTTACAATTGATTCCATCTTTATGCCAACCATACAGACAGGTAGGGATAATCCACCAAAAAAGATGAGAAAAGTGTGATCAGGACATACATCAACTGATATCTGTGTTCCAGAAAGTGCTAACACCATTGTTGGTATCGAGGAAGTGACTCCAAAGTCCATGTACACGTTCATGTTAATCAAGTCCTCTCAAGGTCAAGCACAAGTACTTGCCTTTTGAGGTAGGATTACAGAAGACTCAGCTGCCTCTCAGTGTGCAGGACTGACAGGTGACACAGTTGGAAGAGTAAGGCGGACACTCTGCTCACCCGGCAGCTGCTTTTTCTATCCACTCTTAGGTTGGGGAATGTCTATTATGAACACTTGCTCTCTTAGGCGACTCTCACTTGCCATACTTACGTATTTTTTTCCCTTCAATAATAGGACATGGTGACTACAGCTTCTACTTACCTGTTTGAGGCTACAGGAAAAAGATTTTTTTTCAAAAATGTATCTATATTAATTCCTGAGACCTGGAAGGAAAATCCCCAATACAAGAGGCCAAAACATGAAAACTATGAACATGTAAGCATCGAAATCTTCTCTCAAAAAAATGTATTTTCTGATGTTCCCAGGTTTGCCACAAATTGACAGTCTTTCTAACTAAACAATGTCATTAATACAAGTGTCGTTTCTATTTTTGATATTTTAACGATCTGTTTTTAAACCCCCTCAGGCTGATGTTATAGTTGCCCCACCGGCCCTCCCAGGGAGAGATGAACCATACACCAAGCAGTTCACAGAATGTGAAGAGGAAGGGGAATACATTCATTTCACCCCTGACTTTATACTCGGAAAAAAACAAAATGAATATGGACCATCAGGTAGGAATTGTGGGTAAAACATAATTCTGCGATGGCTGCAACTTTCAACAAGGGTGAAGTGTGCAAGCCTTGGACCCAGAGTTCCTAGAATCAACTCCTGTCTCCTCTACTTAATAGCTTTGTGTGACCCTAAACAAAAGACCTGTACTCTCTGTGCTTATTCCCTCTAAAATGGTGAATAGAGGAGTGTCTATCTTATGTCAATAGAATTTTTGTTCAACATTAAATTAGATAACTCAAGTAAACGTACTCAGTACAGTGTCTACAGATATTTGAACAAAGAGCAGCAATAATAAAACGTTTTTCTTAAGCCATACTTCTTAGATTTTTATTTCTAGTTCTTCATAGCTGGATATCAATAAATCACATGCAAACTTCATGAACCAGATATATACAAGGTTGGACAATTAAGTTTGCCAACTCACCTTAGAAAAAGTGCTACAGGCTCGGCGCCTGTGGCTCAGTGGGCTAAGGCACCAGCCATGTATACCTGAGCTGGCGGGTTCAAATCCAGCCCGGGCCCGCCAAACAACAATGATGGCTGCAACCAAAAAATGGCCGGGCGTTGTGGCAGGCGCCTGTAGTCCCAGCTACTTGGGAGGCGGAAGCAGGAGACTCGCTTGAGCCCAGAAATTGGAGGTTGCTGTGAGCTGTGATGCCACAGCACTCTACCCAGGGGGACAGCTTGAGGCTCTGTCTCAAAAAAAAAAAAAAAGAAAGAAAGAAAAGAAAAAGTGCTACAGGGCGGTGCCTGTGGCTCAGTGGGTAGGGCACCGGCCCCATATACCGAGGGTGACGGGTTTGAACCCAGCCCTGGCCAGCTAAAAAACAGCAGTGGTAACTGCAACAAAAAAAAAGAAAAAGAAAAGAAAAAGTGCTACATACCTCTTTGTTGAATATCACTACGGTCATCAGATAGCCAATGGGAGGACTTTGAAGGTGACCATAGTGATATTCAGCAATAAGATATCAGCACCTTTTCTAGGATAAGTTCACAAACTTAATTCCCTGACCTTGTAGTAAGCTGGAAGGAGCCACAATGCCAGTTAACTGGTCAAAAGAAAACATGCATGTTAGTTGCTGTTAGTTGCTAATATTATTAATCATCCAATTTGGCTGAAACAGATGAAATTGTCTATAATTCATCATTTCGACTTATAAAAGTGGCAATTTCACCTAATTTAAACTAAATGTTAAGATCATTTATTCAAACAAACTAAAGCACATTATTTTACAGATAAAAATGTAAATAATCGTTAAAGGAGGGCTTTTGGAAAAATAAGATTAAGAAGGATCTTCAAAATCTATATGACTTTGTCATGATAATGATAACAACAATGGTAATAATAAGTACTTAGATCATTCAGACCACCAAGCAGAAATTTAACACGACTGGAGGCTGCCACAGAACATATTAAAAGTACACACACACTCAAACAGGCTATATAGAAATCAGAACACTACTAGTTTGAAATGAGACAATGATGTAGATGCAAATGGCATTCTAAGTCAAAGGAGCTGAGGTCTGGGATGGACTTCTGCTAGAAGACAGCCACGAGTACGGAGTTTTAAATGTTCTTAAAATTCACCTCGTCTCCTGTGGCAATAGCTGATAGGAGGGCTTATTCCTTGCACACAAAACGTTCTACTCTAATCTGGTTCCATTTGCCTACGAAATCTTAATCCAGTGTTTTCGAAGTTTAATGTGCAGAAGAATAAATTAGGGGTCTTGAACATGCAGATTCTGGCTCAGTAGGTGGCTGACGGGCTGGAGATAATGACTTCCTCGAAAGATCTCAGTAATGGGGTGTTGCTGACCCAAGTTTGTGTTGATGGTGCTGCTCCAGGACCACATTCTGAGCAGCAAGGACTTAAAGAAAAGTGACTTCTTCATAATACTGCTATTTTCTTCCTATCGTCAGATATCCTGTGAGATAATTTGAGCTAAGAAACACACATTGTAGCAGAACCGACTTTGTTTCCAAATTCTCCTCCACTTCTGGAATTTTTCCTAATATTGCTAACAACAAAAATTCCACTTGTTAATTTTTTCTGCATCGCAAGCTGTGGATGGATTTTCCTTTATTCTTACATTCACCCTGAAATTCTTTTTTTTTTTTTTTTGTAGAGACAGAGTCTCACTTTATCACCCTCTGTAGAGTGCCGTGGCATCACACAGCTCACAGCAACCTCCAACTCCTGGGCTTAGGCGATTCTCGTGCCTCAGCCTCCCGAGTAGCTGGGACGACAGGCACCCACCACAACGCCCGGCTATTTTTCTGTTTTGCAATTCAGCCGAGGCCAGGTTTGAACCCGCCACCTTCGGTATATGGGGCCGGCGCTCTACTCAATGAGCCACAGGTGCCGCCCCCACCCTGAAATTCTTATGAAAAGAATTTTTTTTTTCTAACTCCCTCTTTCAAAATTTCTCCAAGTCAAGGACCATATCTTACATGTCTTTATATTTAATACATAGTATTGTATTAATAAAATTAATAGCAATTGTTTCATATAATTAATGTTTGTACATGCTATGTGTTAAGTACCACAAATGAATCACTTCATCTCGACATCCCCAAAATAATTATGTATGGTCCACACCAGTATTTTTCAACCTTTTTCTTATTATCCACATAAGGAGCATTTTTAAACCTTTTTTTTTCCTAATTGTATCTCCATAGTACTTTATTTTATTATAATCTTTTAGCACAGGGTCTTGCTTTTTCACCCAGATTGGAGTGCAGTGGCATAATCATAGCTCACTATAACCTCAAACTCCTGTGCTAAAGGGAACCAATCCTCCTGCCTCAGCCTCCTAAGTAGCTAGGACTACAGTGCCTGGCTAATTTTCTTTCTTTTTTCTTTTATTTTTGCAGTTTTTAACCAGGGGCTGGGTTTGAATCCACCACCTCTGGCATTTGGGGCCAGCACCCTACTCCTTGGAGCCACAGGTGCTGCCCGCTAATTTTCTTTTATTATTATTTTTTGTAGAGATAGGGTCTCACTATATTGCCCAGGCTGCTCTCAAACTCCTGGCCACAAGCAATCCTCCCACCTCAGCCTCCCAAAGTGCTGGGATTATAGGCACGAGCCAGGACACTAGGCCATTCCCTTGGTATTTTAGTACAACACAGATGCCGTATATCTTCTTATGTTGGTTGAGATATGTAGTCCCAGAAGCCATTACTTTTTATCCCGCCAAGAATCTAAACACAAATCATAGTCCATTCTGCCCATAGCATATACGCTATGTTTCATTGATTGACCATGTTGTGGAATAAAAAGATAATGTATTATATAGTATAATTTAATGAAACAAGTTTTTTCATAAACAAAAATATAAAGAAAATCCTAAATCTAAATACATTTTGTAATTGAAAGAAAAATGCTTAAAATATTTGAGATACAAAATTTTTATGGACATAACGGTACTTGAATTATGATTATGTATTGAAATGTTTTCCCACAGGTAGATTATTTGTCCACGAGTGGGCTCATCTCCGATGGGGAGTGTTTGATGAGTACAATGAAGATCAGCCTTTCTACAGCTCTAAGTCAAAAAAAATTGAAGCAACAAGGCATGGATATTTAAATTTTCCTCATAGAGTCGAGGCTTTTAACTGTTCTTATTTTCCTTATTTTGATTTCTTTCTAGTAACAGTCATTTATTTTTGTTCCAATGCAGACAATAGATGCTGTCACAAAACGAAGCTTTCTTTTTTACAAAATGTATCTTAAAGTAGTTGGTGGTCTATTTAAAATGCACATAATTTCAATGGCAAACACTTGGCTGGCAATTTGACATATTGCATACCTCTCCACCATAGCTGTTAAAACCCACCTACACTGAAGCTGGGCACTAAGTAAGTAGGCCTACTATGTGCCAGGAGCAGGTTAGAGTTACTCAGGGTATACAAAGATGAATGAAGTAGTAGGTAATGCTAAATGTGGAATAAGAAACAAAGCAGCTTCAAGGATCCAAATGCCAACTTCTTGGAGATTTATAAAGGTCACTTTAAAATATCAGTCCAGCATCACTACCACACAAGGTATATTCAATATACCTTGAAATCGAGAGAGAGATTATTGGAAGAATCAGCTGAAATTGGGTGCCATCAACCTCACCAGTGACAGAGATCCTGCTGGGACTGAGGACTCATCACTAAGGTGTAAACTGAAAGGTGTTTGATTTCAATCAAGGTCCTTCCTCTGTACAATTGCACCAATTTCCAGGGACATATATTAAAGAGGATTACATTTATTGTGTTTGTTTATGTCACATTCCCACTAAATGTCTCATTTCAGCTGCAGAATATTCATTGTGATTATTCATATAAATAACTTCATTGTGTCCACCTGGTGTGGGGGCAATAGAAGCATAGACATGTTTGGGAAAGTCTCTAAATGACAGAAAAAAAACTATTCATTGCTTCCCAAATCTGAACTAAAAACCTACTGCAAAGAGGAGATATATTCACATCCTAACATATTTATTGTAGTCACTGCCACCTGTGAGCAATTCCACGCAATAGGAGGTGAAGAATAAATTCTTACTCACAGAAGAATAAATCCCTTGATATAAAGATGATTGTGAATAAAACCACTTATGATTATTTTAAAGTGTTAATGATTAAATGGCCTCAAAAGCTAACTGTCACATGTTTTCAGGTGTTCCACAGGCATCTCTGGTAAAAATAGAGTTTATAGTTGTCAAGGAGGCAGCTGTTACACTAGACCATGCAGAATTGACTATACTACAAACTTGTATGGGAAAGATTGCCAGTTCTTCCCGGATAAAGTTCAAACAGAGAAGGCATCAATCATGTTTATGCAAAGCATTGATTCTGTAAGTATACCAATTATTGCTTCCAGAATTCATAATCGAAATACATCATGTTTTCAAAACATCTGTCCAGGTGACCAGAGGATGAAATAAATTGACATATGGTAGTTTGAACATTGGCTAAGATGTAAAACACTGAACTGGTGTTGTTACCTTTATTATTATGACAATAAATCTACCTTACTACAATATTGATTCTCGGTGAATCATATTTCATTTAATAAACAATACATTTGCAGAACACATTTAAAATGGTTTAGATTGGTGGTTACATTTTTAAATGCATGGCATATTAAAATTATTTTTTTCATTTTATTCATCTTTCAGGTCGTTGAATTCTGTAATGAAGAAAACCATAACCGAGAAGCGCCAAGCCTACAGAACCTAAAGTGCAATTACAGAAGTACCTGGGAGGTGATCAGCATATCCGAGGATTTTAAGAACACCATGCCTATGGTGGCACCACCCCCTCCACCTGCCTTCTCATTGCTGAGGATCAGTCAAAGATTTATGTGCTTAGTTCTTGATAAGTCTGGAAGCATGTCAGTAAGTTCATTTTTTCTGGATATAAAGACAGAGGGGTGATTGAAAGTCTAAGAACACACTGAACACTATCTAGACCTGGGCTGTTCTAAATTGTATAGTGGCATGAAGTACCATCACTACCTACGATCGTGACATCAAGATATCGCAGCAAAATATTGTAGTAAAAAACAAATGCCAATATAATTTAAAAGCCCTAACTCAGGGTCTTGAGTTTTTTCCAGAAAATGGGATGGTTTACTTAGGAGAGGTTTGAGGCCCTTTAGTAAAACTGTATTTGGAATGTCAGAACTAAAGACTGAAATACAAAAAACGGTTTCTAACCATATCCCTTTTATTTGCTGAAAATGTTTAAGAGATAGGAGGATGGAATGGATTGGCAGGGTGCTGAACTTTGTTCCAGCTCATGTAACAGGATTAACCTTACTTACAATACCTGTACAAATGACCTCTTTTTGCTCAATGGCACAAACCAAAAGCATCACCATGAAGAAGAGATGGCTCAATCTAGCCATTCATTCCTTCTAGTATCATTCAGTGAATGGGAGATACTATTGTGACTCGAGAAATTCAGATTCATGTGCTTGAGGAGTTCACAGTTGAATAGGAAAACTTCCTCCTTTCTCATCATCTGATTAAATTACATCTTCAATTTGAGATATGCACCCACTTCCTCCAGGATATGGACTGGGATTCTAGACTGGCCAAGACCTTTCCACTGATCCCAACAAGGTCCGTGCATGCCTCTGTCAGTGTGAATGATATGAATATTAATACTACACAGTTCTCTCCCCCTATGCTAGGAGATGCTTAAGGATGTGGATCCTTTAGGTCTTACACATCTTTGTACCCCCATTGCCTAGAACAGAGTTCATCAGGTAGCAGTGGAGCAATCAATAAATAGTTTTTGAAAGGAATAGACTACAAACAAGTGGATGCGATGTGTAAAGGACAAGAGGGACGGCACATTTGAGGCAGAACAAAGGATACTGAAAAACAGAAATAATGTCTTCAGCAAACAGTGGAGGAGTGGTTATTAAAAAGGGTAGAGAATGATACAGCTGAATGAAATGGGCCCAATAATATAGAATTCCAGAGAGGGCAACAAAACGCCAGACAATCAGCACAGACAGGTGGCCCAAGAAGTGTCACTGGGAAGAGAGGAGATGGAAGAAAAGAAGGATCCTCCCCCCAGACACTGTGCAGGTGGATCCAGGTTTAAAGGAAAGCAAGGTAGTGGAGAGAGCCCTAGAAGACAGAGACGTGGGAGCTATTTCTCATTGTAACTTGATTCGGGGAGTTCAGAAGGAAATTTGGGTCTAAGTTAGGGGTAAGTATTAATAAGAACAGAAGAAGACAAATGTATGAAGAGGCTTAATTCCTGGACAGTCACCTAGAAAAGATGAATGTGAGTCCTGATGAGCCACTTCCAATTAACCCATTACTGGAGAGAGGGCAGGAGCAGAAAAGGAAAGGGGTGGAAGGTAGGGCCTGGGCTTCTCAGAATTTAGCTGATGTTTGGGTAAGTTGTATCTTTTGGGAAGTCTAGTCCCCAGTGGATGGGGTGGTTCTAGTCTGTGGTTGGAATCCACAGTAGTCTAGTTTGATTTGTAAGGTGTGGAATGTGGTTACATCTAACAATGATAGGCTTCCAGGAATAAGTAGAGAATCTTATTAGTGGTGCCATTATTAATTCCAGCTCCTTTCTGTGCCCCCCAACCTCCCACCCTAATTTGGGCTCCTAACAGCCAAGAATCAGTTCTAGTTAAAAGCCTGTGCTCTTTACTATACTTTATGCATCCCAATACACGTAACAACGCTTTTTAATTTTATCAATTGAAAAAAATGATCATTGCTTTAATGACACCAATTACTATTCATAGAAGATTCTTACCAATAAATTCTTTTCACTCATTTTATGTGATTTGCTACTATCTTCTAGTAGAAAATCACTGGGCTTTTTTTTTTCTCATCTTTTGTTATTTAGACTTATGACCGACTCAATCGGATGAACCAAGCAGCAAAATATTTCCTGCTACAGATTGTTGAAAGTGGATCCTGGGTGGGGATGGTTCACTTTGATAGTGGTGCCATTATTAAAAGTGAGCTAATCCAAATCACAAATAGCAGCCAAAGACACAAGCTCCTGGAGAATTTACCTACAAACGCTAATGGAGGAACTTCCATCTGCACTGGGATTAAAAGTGCATTTCAGGTAAAAAATCGTTGGCAAATATATTGTATTCCTTTTTTGTTTATAAGACATTTTCATGTTGTGTGGTGTTGCGCACACTTGCTGGACTAATTTCAACATAATTAATCCTACAACAAATTCACTTGATGATTTTTTAATGGATCAGTGAATCAGTGACTACAAAGGTGCCACTAGTTTGCAAGCCCAGTGAGGGACTTATCTGCCTTGCTACCATGTAGAGTCAGTGCTGACTAAATATAAGTCAAATAAGTTTGATTGGATACAAAAGTCATCAACTTTGGGGGCAATGCTGCAAGTTATGTGGCATGATTTCATTTCAGGCCCTTTCTTACTTGAGTTTCTACAGCATTAGGGCAAACTGATATTTCTCTAGTAAAGTAGATGTAGCAGGTACCGTGAGTCATATTTAGGGTAAGCCACATGACTCAGTGTGAACTTTGACCTCAAAGTACTAGATGTGCTACTTACTAGTTATGTAATCTTAGGCTAACGTTTCAGTCTCTTTGGACTATCAGTGCCTTATCTATAAAGTATAGGAAATAGGAAGGCCTACCTCATGAGAATTAAGTGAAATGATTTATTCACATACTTAGAAAAATATGAACTATATTGCATAGTTAGTATGTAATTCACAACAGCTGATATGATAAATCTTATTTTTATCTGCATGGTGTTCCTGAGTTCATATTTAGTATCAGTTATGTCATTTTCCGGCTGAGGAATCTTCACTGTCTCGTCACTGTCTATAAAATTAAATCTGAATTCCTCAGTCTGATGTTATTCAAAAATCTCTCCCCACTCCCTGCCGAATAAAACTGCCTTCACCTCCACCTGTCTTTCCTGCCTTATTTCTCTGTTCTCTCTTCCTGATGCTCTATCTTCTAACCAATTTACTGCCCACATTGTTCTCCAAGACTACTGTGCACTTATAGCCTCCATTCCAGTACGTGCAATTCCTCTGCCCAAAAGGCTTCCTTTTCTCCCATCTTTGCATCTTAAAATTCTACTAATCCTTCAAAATCCTTTCTCCTTCTGTAGCCTTCCTTCTACTCCCAACCCTACTGAATTTCCCTCCTTTATGAATTACGTGACATATTAGTGTAAGTTTGTAACATGAAGGTATGCATTCAAATCACAGTTGTGACTCAAGCACAAAACTTAACCTTTCTAACCCTCAATTACCTCATCAGTAAAAAGGGATAATGAAAGCTAACATATAAGGTTGCTCGTGTTTAAATTTAGTCAACGTATATTTATCGAGTGCCTGTTATGTGCCGACAAAACTTTGTCACTCTTATGGTGCATCCTAAATAGTGGGGAATAGAAAACAAATAGATAAATAAAGCAACAATTTCAGATTGTGAAGAAATTGAACAGGGTGATATGATACAGTAACCGAGAAAGGAGGGAAACTGCTCTAGGTAGAAAGGCCTTCTCTAACAGGTGACATTTTTGCTAAGATTTGAAGGATGAGACAGAACCAGCGGTTCAGGCAAAAAGAAGAGTGCAAAATTCCTTGGGAAAGAAATGGATTATTCTAAGAAATAATAGACACTAGTGGCACTGGAATTTGGCAAAGGAGGGTGTACGAAATGTGGTTGGAAAGATAGACAATAACTAGCTATTTTAAAGCTTAAAAAAAAATAAGGTATTTTGTTTCAAGCACAACAGAAAGCTACTGAAGGATTTAAAGCATCAGAGTATGATAGTAAATTTACATTTTAGAAAGGTGACTTCAGCTGCCCTGTGTAAAATAAATTGTAGGGACAGGCATGGTGGCTAGCGCCTATAATTACACACACTGAGGTGGGAGAAATGCTTGACATCAGAAGTTCAAGACCAGCATGAGCAAAGCAGCACCCCATTTCTACTAAAAATAGAAGAGTTAGCCAGGCATGGTGGTGCACACCTGTAGTCCCATCCACTCGGGAGGCTGTGGCAGGGGCATCACTTGAGCCCAAGAGTTTGAGGTTGTTGTGAGGCAGGCTGAGACCATGGCACTCTAACCAAGGTGACAGAATGAGACTTTGTCTTAAAATAATAAGGAAATAAATAAATAAATAGTAGGGAGTAAGAGAGGTAATAGGTAGACCATTTGGAACTTGGATTAAATAATTTCATGTATAAAATACAGTTAATACATTGCAAATATTCATAAACCATAATATCTCCCATATATTACAATATACATTCTTTGCCTCAAAACATGTGAAAATTATGTATAATGGGAATGGTCTGTTTAATATGTGATATCTCCTTTGTTAGATATTTCTACATTACAAATCTACATACACGTCCACTCTATGCCCAAGAAAGCTGCTGATAATCTAGCATTTTTTTTTTTTGCTTCTTGGCTTGTACATAGTTTCTCAAAATGGTGCTCCAAGAAGCCACAATAAATAAATATTTTTTAAAATTTTAGGGGCGGCTCGGCGCCTGTGGCTCAACGGGCTAAGGCGCCAGCAGCCACATACACCTGAGCTGGCGGGTTCGAATCCAGCCCAGGCCGCCAAACAACAACGGCTGCAACCAATAAATGGCCAGGTGTTGTGGCGGGCGCCTGTAGTCCCAGCTACTTGGGAGGCAGAGGCAGGAGACTCGCTTGAGGCCAGGAATTAGAGGTTGCTGTGAGCTGTGATGCCACGGCACTCTATCCAGGGTGACAGCTTGAGGCTCTGTCTCAAAAAAATAATAATAATAATAAAAAAAAAATAAAATTTTAGGGGCAGCATCTGTGGCTCAAAGGAGTAGGGCGCCGGTCCCATATACCAGATGTGGTGGGTTCAAACCCAGCCCCGGCCAAAAACTGCAATAAATAAATAAATAAATAAAATAACAAATAAATAAAAATTTTAAAAAGAAGCTACTGCCAGTTAAAGTTGTCAAAGAAAATGAAATATAGTTGCTACCCTGGGATAAGTTCTCTTTATTCAGAACTTTGAGTTTCAAACTGGTTTTCAAGGAAAAGGATTCAAGCTGTAAATTGAATTCGATAAATGTAATTCATGTATTCTTTGAGCACCACCAATATGGTGCTAGTTACAATTAGAAGAAAACCAGAAGTTACATCACAAGATCTCTAACCTCAACATGCTTAAAACTTCCCATATCTTTTATTTACAAGCATACTTGAGGGTTCCCTAGTTTGTAATCAATGATACTTTTTTATGATAAAGTAGATTCTATGTGCTTAACAGACTTTATACATTAAAGGCTTATCAAAGGATAGTCCAGTCAAGAAAAATGATAAATATTTAATGCCACATACCACAATTATATTTCTGCTGTCTGGTTGAGTTTCCCAGTTTGAGATGTCACTGTCTTTCAGTCTAGGGAGGGATTTTCCAAAGTGTGGTCCTGCCTAACTTTATTTGGAGACATATTCCCTGCAGTAAGGGGTCAGAAAAGTAATTCATGTTTAACTCCCCCCAGGGACTCTTGGTTGAAAATTTTATGATTTTACAATAGGGACTATTTCTCCAATTCTGCACACTTTTATTTATTTTCTCCATAATCTGTTTCCAGTTTCCCATCACTCTATTTGCTCTAGAAACACCTGATGGTAAGTGTGCTCTGAATTGTGTTTGCAGGTGATTGGAAAGCTACAGCCCCAAATAGATGGATCTGAAATAGTGCTGCTGACAGATGGGGAGGACGGCACTGCAAGGAGTTGTATGGAAGAAGTGAAACAAAGTGGGGCCATCATTCATTTTATTGCTTTGGGGGAGTCTGCTGATCCGGCAGTGACAGAGATGAGCAATATAACAGGTAAAACAGAACCTATATATTCCAATCATTTGCTAGCAATACATAAAGATAGAGGTCAACAACTCAGCTACTTCACTTCCCTTGAGCCCTGGCTCAGCAGGGGATGTGCCAGGACAGGGGACCAGAGTCAAACCAGACCCTATCCCTGTTCTCACGGCACTCAGTCTGGTTGGCTGGAGAGACCAATAAAACTGCTAATAAAATAACATAACTAGATAACATTCCTTCATAACAGGAGGAATATAGATGAATGAAGTTCTACGAGAACTTTTCCAGGATTGAATAGAGGCAGGAAAAGAAAGCTTGAGAAAGTAGGTGATTTCTGAGCTGGGCCTCCAACAAGGTGTCAAATTTCTCTGGAAAGATAAAAGGGTGAGAAAAAGATGACCAGATTATGAGCAAAAAAAAAAAAAAAAAAAAAAAAATCACGTTGGGATGACAATGCAAGGTACACGGAGAAAATGGTAGAAAATCTGTGAGACTAGAGCATGGGCTTTGGGGTAATTGTATGTGATTAACAGTAACTCAGGCTGAAAAGATCTGAATTAACAACAAAGTTTCCAGATAAGCAGTAAATGTGGTAGCTGTTTTTCAGACCCACAAGTGATGAAAAAATGTATTACATGTTTCTAATACCTCTTTAAACATAGTATAGAATAGAATACATAATTTAATTTATAACATGATACTCATGGTACAAACTCCCATTATTTCCAAGTGCTTTTCTGGCCATTGTAAAATTTATTTTGTCCCAAGTAGCCCTTTAAAAGTAATCGTTTCTATTGCTTTCTGTTTTCCTATCCACTTATTGCCAGTTATTGATAGGATACCTAAACAAAGCAGCTCTTTCATCTTTCTGATTTTTATCTACTCTGGCTGGAAAATCTGAAGAGTAACTTTGTTACAAACATATCTTAATTAAAAGCAAATAATTCCCTTAAAGATTTATGTAAAGTCTGTGAGCTTTAATACATGGAATTGTTCACTTCTTCTTTCATATTCTCTGGTTAGTGGAAATATTTCAGGTAGCTAAGGTTTTGACATTGTGGTATTTTGGTACATTTTACTTACTTGTTATGACGTTTTTAAATAAGCATTTCAGAGTTAACCTTTACACCTATGTGATTTTGGTCTTTTTTAATATACATACTGAAACTATGATGTGTTTGGGTTATTACATTATTAATCATCAAAAATGTAACGAGTACTTATTTACTAGAAAATAACCTAGTTAATGCATTTACATTTTAGGAGGACGTCATTACTATGCATCAGATGTAGCCCAGAACAATGGCCTCATTGACGCTTTTGGGGCCCTTACATCAGGAAATGCAGATTCCTCCCAGAAGTCAATTCAGGTCAGAGTTCCCACAGAGCTTTCATGTTTGCATTTACCATAACAAAGAAGAATCTGGTAGCTCTAATTTTGATATCTATATTTTTCTCAAAGTAAATTATTAATTAAAATCAAAACTTCAATCTAAAATATAAATTACTCAATAGATGCAATCAAATTAATTGGTAAAGAAAAAGTGAAATAAATGGTGAAATAACAGATATACTATTCCTTTTCCTATTCCCATATGGTTTGGTTAAGGGATAACGTCAAAAACTAATATCGTTGAATTTTCCACCAAAAATAGCCTTTGTCTGAAACAAAGAACTCATTTTTCAGTGAAGATATTAAAAAATTTTTATGTTTCCAAGTTTTCTTCACCCTTTACTGCTATGAAGTAGATTTGAATTAGACAAATGAACTCAAGAACCTGGTTTGTAAGTGGAAGGAATGTATCTTAGAAATAAATTAAGCAGAGAAAGATGAGAGGAATAATCATTTTATATCTACAAACCTAGGGCTTCTGCTTCTTCAACCACTATTTTCATCAGCTTTTTATTTTGTTCACCTCTCTTCTAAACGCAAATCTTTTTCTCTTCTGTATCTCGATGGCATCACCATTTTTGGTTATTTAAAAGCTTTCAGTAAACTTTGATTCTTCTTACTCCTTCATGTCCCACATACAACATCAGCACAGCTTGTAACCTTCAAAACATGTTTTATGAAAATCTATGTCTCTTCTTTCTATTCCCACTAGTCTGTGTCTTGGCCTTTTGTGCCAAGATTTCTATCCTCTGTTTTCCAGTTAATCAAGTCACTGCCTACCTTTAAACTTTCCATGATCACCTAAAAAAAACCCTATTTTCCTCTATCTCTCAACAATAAAGAGGATAGAAGTTAAAGGAAGTGGGTGTTTAGAGCATGTCTAGAGTGGCTTGGAGATCTGGTCTGTAGATTTGCCCCTGCAAACAGGTTAAAATTTGGTGTGAGCTCTAGCCTGGCAGTGTGTCAAGAATAAACTGAAGGAGAACAAAAAGCCATTGCTGAGATTCTCATCCCAATAGACTGAGAGAACAATGGTTCTACTGTCTTAAATTGACAAGAGCAAGAACTGATTTTTAGGATATAATTTTGTATTGTTTATTTTAAATGGCTGATGAGAATACCAAATGAAATATTCCAGAGACACCTAAAAGTGTAAGAGCAGAATATGGGAAATCAACTAAAAAAGGACATTTGCATGCAAAAGGTGCTCAACATTTGGAGAATGAACTTTTTTAAAGATGTGAAAGGGGCAGGAAGAAAGTTTTGTTCCCTTCACTTGAAATGCTTATGATAGGTTCTTAAATAGAGAAATAGCAAAAAGAAAGCAAATTTTTGCGAGATTAATCTGGACTCATGTACATGATGAGTAGATCTTGAGAGGAACAGTGAGTAGTTGAAAGCATGTTACATAATCCGAGTTGCTGAGAAGTTGGGCTTGGGTAGTGGCAGCTGGGATACAGAGGAAAAGCCGCATCCCACGCTTTATTTAGCTATTTCCCCCAGGACTACAGTGCAGCCAAAGCCTTCTTATTTTCTTAGACTGTCCTGATGGGGAGTCTAAAAGAGTCATTTACTTTTAAATTTAACTCAACAATACATACTTTGCCACTCAAAGACATGGTCACTTAACAGGGACTGATATTTTTGTCATGGCCATGACGTTTCAGTGGTAGAATTCACCCGCTTCCATCAGTACTGGACTGAAGCTGCTTTTGGTTTAGAACTGGGTTGAGTAGAAGTGGGATTTCCTACTGTTCCTGAAATTACACCAGCAGAAAGCACTTAGGTCAGAGGATAAAGCTGGATCTCTTGGGCCTTTACGTCACGTGAAATAAGACAGTCACAGAAAGACAAAAGCTACATGATCTCACTTCTTTGTGAAACCTAAGAAAATTGAATTCATCAAATCAGAGGATGGAATGGTCATTCATTACCAGCAGCTGATGAGGTGGAGGAGTTAGGGAGATATTGGTCAAAAAAAATAAAAAATTTCAGATACATAGGAGGGGTAAGTTCAAGAGATCTATTAAATAACATGGTGACTATAGTTAATAACAATCCATGTAGTCTTAAAAGTTAGTAGGAGAAGGGGTTTTAAGTGTTCTCACCACAAAAAAGATACGTGAGATAGCCATTTAGACATTCCATAATACATATATATTTCAAAACAACATGTTGAAGTGTACGTGATGCATACAATTTTTGTCACTTTATTTTTTTTATTTTTATTTTTAACTTTTTTTTGAGACAGTGTCTCACTTTCTCACCCTCGGTAGAGTGTTGTGGTGTCACAGCTCACAGCAACTTCTAGATCTTGGGCTACGGTGATTCTCTTGCCTCAGCCTCCCGACTACCTGGGACTACAGGCGCTCGCTACAACGCCCAGCTATTTTTGTTGCAGTTGCCACTGCTATTTTACCTGGCCAGGGCCAGGTTCGAACCCGTCACCCTCGGTATATGGGGCCAGTGCCCTAACTACTGAGCCACATGTGCCCCCCTTTTGTCACTTTAAAAAATAAATAATTAGGCAAAAATGTTTGGCTCTCTGAAATAAGAGCTATGAACAAAGACTTGCAAAACTTTCTTTAAAGCTCCTCTCAGAGAAAGTCCTACCTTTCTATTTCCTCTCTTCTAAGGCTTCCCACCTCCTAACATCAGTTTGCCCTCTCATGACATACCTACTGCCTTTCATCCTATATGAAAAACTATTTTTAAATTCCACATCAGGAAAATATCCTGCTTGCCAAGACAACTGGGAAAATATAATAGGGTCATATGCCCATGAAATCCATGTTCCTGCTCTCAGCCTTTTACCAGCCCCTGTCCATTTCTCTGACCCTGCACTCCCACACTCTCTGACAACTGTCAAATCCCAGTCTCAGCTTTCAGAGAGATCACAAGCTGGTATACAAGCTTGTTCTCATACCAGACTTTATTTTACAAAGAGTAAAGTTAATTCTTCCTGCAGGCATTAATTTTAAAATCTATTTCTATTTAAACAGCTTGAAAGTAAGGGATTACAACTGGGCAGTGATCCCTGGATGAATGACACCGTAATAATCGATGGGACAGTGGGAAAGGACACCTTCTTTCTTATCACATGGGACAAACAGCCTCCCAGTATTTCTCTCTGGGATCCCAGTGGATCAATAATAAACAACTTCACCACGGATGCAGTTTCCAAAATGGCCTACCTCAGTATTGAAGAAACTGCCAAGGCAAGCAAACAGCTCTTATTCTTCTCCTCAAATATTTTTAAAAGCTGAACATAAATTGTTTAATGTCATAATCTGAGTGCTAGTGTTGCATCAACTTCAAAATTAACATAAAATAGTATATCCTTTCTATGCCTGTGTGATCCTGAAAATTATGGCAGTAGAAAACAGGGAAAAAGAACTTATGTATCAGGAAGGAGAAAAGAAGATAGTCTAAGAAGAATTTTTAAAAGGAAACTTGGGAAGAGTGTATGCCACTTGGTGGGTAGAGAGCTCAGAGTCCTTCCTTATTACTCCTGTCCAGATCAAGGACTCTGATGACTGTGGGACTAAAGAACGAAGCCAAAACCAAGGGAAACTTTCAAAACTGATTTTTTTCCAATTGATATATCACAAAATATAGGCATCACACATGACGCTAGTTGTAGTGCCCTGTCTGAACCACTTTAATTCTCGTAATCCCTTCACCCTTAAAACCCTTAAAAACTTGTTCATTCTATTCTACACTTATATGATTTATTTTAGAATTAGAAAAAACTCTAAATTTTTTTTTTTTTTTTTGTAGAGACAGAGTCTCACTTTATTGCCCTCGGTAGAGTGCCGTGGCGTCACTCAGCTCACAGCAACCTCCAACTCCTGGGCTTAGGTGATTCTCTTGCCTCAGCCTCCCGAATAACTGGGACTACAGGCGCCCGCCACAACGTCCAGCTATTTTTCTGTTTTTGCAGTTCAGCCCAGGCCGGGTTTGAACCTGCCACCTTCGGCATATGGGACCGGCACCCTACTCAATGAGCCACAGTCCATGCCCAAAACTCTAAATTTTTAATGGAATTTCTAATAAAGACAGAAATTAGCTTGAGCCTGGATACTTATTATATTTCCCTTGAAACTTTTAGGTGGGCATTTGGACTTACAGTCTTCAAGCAAAAGCAAACCCAGAAACGTTAACTATTACAGTAACTTCTCGGGCAGCAAATTCTTCTGTGCCTCCAATTACAGTGAGCGCTAAAATGAATAAAGAGACCAACAGCTTCCCCAGCCCAATGATTGTTTACGCGGAAGTTCTACAAGGATATGTACCTGTCCTTGGAGCCAATGTGACTGCTTTCATTGAATCACAGAGTGGAAAAACAGAAGTTCTGGAACTCTTGGATAATGGTGCAGGTAATTCATAGGTTTTGATGAATAAACCTATTTTTCCTAACTCAGGATATGTTCTGAGTCCCTGTGACAGTGTGTGTCAGGAAGACAGGCACCAGAAGAATTGATGCAGATTAAGGAACAGCAGGACCAGTAGGAAATTCTATCCAGGTAAAATCTACAAAATCAGTAGATGATCTAACACAAGGAGTGGGGTAGAGGAATGAGGGAGCAGGGAAAGGGGAGGACAGAGGGGGATGAGCGGTCACTGTGTATGACTCACCTCTTGGGGGTGGGACACAAGAGTAAGAAGGACTTTATCTAACAAATGCAATAGTGTAACCTAATTCTTTGTACCCTTAATGAATCCCAAATAATAATAAAAAAAACTGCAAAGTCCTTAGTAAGTGTCCTACACATAGTAAGCACAAAATAAATGTTAACTACTATCATCATTATTGTTTGGCATCTAGACTAACACTGGTCAATGTCTGTTACCAGTCAGGAAGGTCTCATTCAGGAGTCAGGAAGGCTAAAGACAGCAACAAAGACTCAGGGCAAGTGTTTCTTAGGGACACATCAGCAAGAAAGAGAGGGTGAGGCACAGGCAGATAGATGTGATGAAGTGGTAGAACGTGGGCCCCTGGCAGGGAAAGGGAGAGAAGCAGGTGAAATTCCCAAAAGCTGGAACAAAGTTAAATATAATCCCGAGTATAAATATACTCCAGCAGCAGCTAGAACTTCTACGAAACAGGAGGAGTCATACTGGGGTACAAGATACCGGGTCTCACTGGCAGGAATCAAGACACAGGGTAGGCCATACTCTATCTCTGTGACCTATATGGATAAGTGGTGCTTGAAAACCTTTTCCCCAGAGTCTAGATTGTTCCAGGAACTGAACCCTCTGTTAAGAGGTTAATGCGCAAGGAAGTAACCATATTATAACCATCTTAATTAGTAAAGTTTTGTATGAGTATCTTGTGCAATATAATTTATTCAATCACTTTATAATCATATCTTCAAATTAGGGTTGGCACTAAGAAAAACTGAGAAGGGGAAATTGTTCTTTCATGCAGCTCAATGCTTTCTGCAGAAATGACCATATTTCCACAACTATCCCAAGCCTCTTTTTCCTCTTTCTGCAAAACCATAATATAGACATTAAATCCTCCCTGTACCTTGTTTCATTTCTCAACATTTTATAGATGACTATTTAGCTAATTGGAGAAATTAGCTTATTTGGGATGACCTAGAAAGGAACTGTGATTAATCTTGATACAGAGCAGGCGTTCTCCAACTTTAGTGTGCAAAGGAATCATCTGGAGAGCTTGTTAGAACACAGAATGCTGGGATCCTTCTCTAGAAAGTCTGGGAAATTTGTATTTCTAAAAATCTCCAAATTTTGAGGCAGATGCAGATGCAGCTGGTTCAAGGAACCTCACTTTAAGATCCTCTGCCTTAGAATATTAAACCCCATGGGAAATGTGGTTACAATTTAACAGGTGACTCCAATGCCAGTGATGTCAAGAATTATAATATAGGGCAGTACCTGTAGCTAAGTGGGTAGGGCGCCAGCCACATACACCAAGGCTGGTGGGTTCAAATCTAGCCCAGTCCTGCTAAACAACAACAACGACAAAAATAGCTAGGCATTGTGGCAGGCACCTGTGGTCCCAGCTACTTGGGAGGCTGAGGCAAGAGAATCGCTTAAGCCCAAGAGTTTGAGGTTGCTGTGAGCAGTGACGCCATAGCAGTCTACCCAGGGCAACAGCTTGAGACTCTGTCTCAAAAAAAAAAAAGAAGAAGAAGAAGAAGAATTATAATACAATATCCCTGAGATCCCTAAAATGTTCTTTCTAAGATTATATGGGATTTTCCACTATCAGACCAGTAATTAATGGATCAGAAGAGGAAGAGCTGATCATTTAAAAAAACAAGTTGTTCATAAGGCAAAATAAGTAATTTTGCTTGACTGCAGTGAGAATTCTATTTAATGCTTAGATACTTTTTCCTTAGTAGGAACCATTTTGGTTTAAACAGAGAGATGACATAATTAACGTATTTAGATAAGGTGAGCTGAAAGCAAACCATCTGGTGGACGACTGATAAGAAGAGCACTACATATCATATCTGTATACACCGTAAGGGAGAGAAAGCTCAGATGTTCAGGTACATATCAGTGTGTGTTATACAGATATAACATAACAAAATAACTCAAGGGTATTAATTTAACAACATATGGTTTCAGCAGATCATAATGCAAATAGTCTCCAAAGGGTCGGTCTCAAAATAGTGAGCCCACTCTAGAGGCTATCCTTATGGACGCCAATGCTTGTCTTAGAAAATGCATACATTTATCCATTCTTTCTGATAATAATTTACTGTTTCATTTCTATAATAAGGTGCTGATGCTTTCAAGAACGATGGAGTCTATTCCAGATATTTTACAAAATATACAGAAAATGGCAGATATAGCTTAAAAGTACGAGCTCATGGAGGAAATTCCGCCACGCGAAGCTTTCGGCATCCACATAACAGAGCTGTATATATACCAGGCTGGGTAGTGGATGGTGAGTCACTCATGATATCTGAAACCCAGTTGGTTAAAGTAATATTTGCATTTGATATAATTAAGGTTTCAAACACCTTACATTTCAAAGTATAGCCTTTCTCACTTCTAGAATGAAGTTCTCAGTCATACTAGGGGTTGCTTCCAAATTCATGTAAGCTTTAGTAAAATGTCTAGCACCTTGTAAGCTTTCCAGAAAGGTCAGATATGATTATGTTATTTGGGACATCTTACCTATGTCAACAATAAGCCTAATTTGCAGTTCAGCTTGAAGGAAACAAGCCAATATGTTCTGAGTCTAAGTATACACACGTACAAGCCAGTGGCAGAATATATCCTTCAGATTATATATTCTGTAAGAGTAAACATTTATTTGAGATATTTCATTAAATCAAAAAGAAAAATGTGTGGAATAAGATGACAAGGATTAAGACTGCATTCTTTGTGAGCGTTCCTCTAGTCTCTTATCCTATGACTTTTAGGGGCTTTCTGTTAGCAATTGGAACAGAATTAGAAGAATGATTCCTTAGCACTTGCAGCAGGGAGGAAGGGACCCTGGTTGGAAAGGAACTGGCAGTGATTTCCCGGGGTATATTCCTAGCCTGGAGATAATTTAAGAGGTAAAGCAATTCCTTCTTGTTCAGGCATATATATTGAACTACATAACGTGATCTCCATTCAATGCTATTTTAATTCCAAAGCATTTTGTTACCTGATTCTATCCTGCAATATCCTGGTAAGAATAGTAAAGGAAGAATTCTTCCTCCAAGTCAATGCTTATGATTGCATCACTAAATTTAGTAAAAATGTGACTGTATGTATGGAAAAAAAGGAAAAGACAAGTGGGATGGGGAAGAGGATTCATTGAGTTCTGAAAAATGCTAGCTTGGTTCTGCCCATTATAAATTGTTAATGCCAGCTCAGCACCTGTAGCTCAGCGGCGAGGGCGCCAGCCACATGCACCGGAGCTGGCGGGTTCAACCAGCCCAGGCCTGCCAAACAACAATGACGAATACTAAAAGCATAGCCGGGCGTTGTGGCAGGTGCCTGTAGTCCCAGCTACTTGGGAGGCTGAGGCAAGAGAATGGCTGAAGCCCAAGAGTTTGAGGTTGCTGTGCGCTGTGACGCCAGAGCACTCTACCAAGGGTGACATAGTGAGACTCTGTCATAAATAAATAAATAAATAAATAAATAAATAAATAAATAAATAAATAAATTGTCAATGCAGGGGAAATTGTAGCAAACCCACCAAGACCAGAAAATGATGAGGAAACTGAGACAACCTTGGAGAATTTCAGCAGAACAGCATCCGGAGGTGCATTTGTGGTGTCACAGGTTCCGAGTTCTCCCTTGCCTGACGTGTACCCACCAAGTCAAGTCACAGACCTTGAGGCTGCACCTGATGGGGATGAGATCACTCTAACGTGGACAGCACCAGGAGATGATTTTGATGTTGGAAAAGGTAGGACGAAGTATCGTGTGATCTTTATTTAAATCAAAGATGATTATTGACAAGGCAGGTGTGTAAGGATGGGTGAGGGGAGAATAGTTTTTAATTGAAAAGTCAGCAAAGTATTAATTTTATAATCTGATAATTTTGCATTGATCAAACATGACACATTTTACCCTGTTCCTGTATTCCATACAAAGAAGGGAGCATTTGGCAAAGCTTAAAAGTCAGAATTCAGCTTTTACTGGAAAATGAGTAAGGCTTCTGATACCAGTGTATGTGTTGTATAGCTACACATTTTTGAGAATAAATAAAAAGGAATCAATATGCTATGCTCCAGTTTCTAAACTGTATGTAACTTTTTTTTAGTTCAACATTACATCATAAGAATAAGCGGAAACATCCTTGATCTAAGAGACAATTTTGATGATGCTCTTCAAGTGAACACTAGCAGTCTGTTACCAAATGAGGCCAACTCCAAGGAAACCTTTGCATTTAAACCAGGAAATATCTCAGAAGAAAATGCAACTCACATATTTATTGCCATTAAAAGTGTAGATAAAAGCAATTTGACATCAAAAATATCCAACATTGCACAAGTACCATTGTTCATCCCTGAACCAGAGCCTAGTCCCGATGAAAATTATCCTAATTCTACTCCTGGGTCTGGAGTTGATATTGCTATACTGGTGTTGTCAGTGGTTGCGACTGTTGTATTATTTCAAGTGCCACCATTTGTATCTTAAACAAGAAAAAATCTTCAAGTAGGCCTAGAACAGGTTTTTTAAAAAAACAAAAACCTGGGGTAGGGGGAATGAGGGAAGAAGGAGAAGGGAAGAGGGAGGGGGATTGGTGTGCTCCCATTTAAGGGGCACGATGTAAGGGTATTGGCGCACCTCTTGGGTGTAGAACACAACTACAGGAGGGACTTTATCTCTACAACGCAAACATTGTAATCTAGTTATTTGTACCTTCACATGAACCTGAAATTAAAAAATAATAAGTAAAACATATGTCTGAATTTTAAAATTCGTTCTGTGTGATCAAAAACTCATAAGTACCTTTTAAAAGTCTGGAAAAGGCCAGGCATGGTGGCTCACACCCGTAATCCTAACACTCTGGGAGGCTGAGGCAGGTGGAATGCCTGAGCTCAGTAGTTTGAGACCAGCCTGAGCCAAAGCGAGACCCCGTCCTTAAAAATAGCCAAGCGTTGTAGCAGGTGCCTGAAGTCCCAGCCACTTGAGAGGCTGAGACAAGAGAATCACTTGAGCCCAAGAGTTGGAGGTTGCTGTGAGCTGTGACAGCACAGCACTCTACCGAAGGTGACATAGTGAGACTCTGTCTCAAAAAAAAAAGTCTAGAAAGGATACTTTGATTAAATAATAACATCCGTGGATATTAATGGATGAAAAACTGTTAGTCAATATTAAAGTTTAAATTTTTTATTAATTTATTATTTTATTTGTCATTAATAGTGATGAATAAAGATTCTTTTTCATATTGATTTCTGGTTGTATGTTATTTGACGCAAAAGTTTTCTGAAATAATATTTCAAATTTCATCAAGAAATTGAATTATCCTTTCAGGTAGTCAAAATATAAGTAAAAGAAAGCAAATGAACAATACTTGGGCAAAATGAATTTAGTCTTGGTACTATTAAGTATAAATTGATGATACTGTATTTACCCAAAGCCTCCACCTGTATACTACAATCGCTAACATTACGTTTACTGCAATTCATGGATATGGAGAATATTAGCAAAATAATCAATTACCACCTGTCAAACCATAATTTTTCCTGATTTCAATTCTAAAAAGAAATAAACATATATCTATGTCTTTTTAGTTAAAAACAGGCTACTATTGCCTGTTTTCAGATAAAAGAAGAAAACTTCATTTTTAAATCAAAATATTATAATTCGTCTCTCAGAGTCACAGCCTAGGAGTCACAACCAGACTCCTTAATTGATGTTACCAGTGCAAAACGAAAATTAGAGGCACTTGTTTAAAATTAATAGAAACTTCAAGACAGCAATAGCAAAGCATTAAACCACATTCAGCATCCTTCTGAGCACAGAGCTCTGAGCAATTGAGCAGGTCCCATGCCCACAAAGACTGGCCCAGCCAGAGTCCAGGAGCAGCACCAGTAGTATAGAGGCTCTTGTGGGGTTGAGGCAGCCCTATGTAGAAGAGGGCAACCTCTGTACAAACCACAGAGACTTGAATATCTGCAGAGTTCCTGAATGCAAGAAAGCCTATACCACCAGCTGTCCAGTTGATACTGCCCATGGACATGGACAGTCTACATTGTCACAAGCCAAACACCTGTCCCCAAGCTGTAGTCCTGGGAGGTGGTATACATTCGCAGACTTGGTCTTCCAAGCTGTAGTCCTGAGAGGTGATATCCATTTGCAGACTCAGCTAGGACCAAGAGAACCTATGTATCCCACTGAGGTGGCCAGTGTCAAAGACCAGAGAGCCCCAGAAGAGCTCATGTAAATGGGAAGACTGAGACCATGATGCCTGATGAACATTCACATCAGCATAAAATTGGACTAAGAAGAGCACAGCTCTAAGTAACACTGAAGTGATCCAGGCCTATGGCAGCCAAATGGAGAAGCATGGTATCTGGTCTCCAAAATGTTCTTTGAAGATCCCTAATTCTCGTTATTTTTATTTCTTGACATGGTAGGAGGAGTGGGGCCTGAAATACAGTACAAACTCAGCGTCCAGGGCCAGACTATTCGATCACTTGTTCAAAGGAGATATATTTTCCTAATTTACAAGTAGTTTTTCTAATTCACAAAAGACATGTACTAGCAACACAGGTTTATTTCCAACCACTATTTTTTTTCCAGTTAAATAAAAACTCTTTATTTATTAAATATTCTTAAACATTGAAATGCATTCATTTTTATGGTCATGTTTCTTCATAATATCCTATCTTCCTTTTTGTTCTTCATTAAATTATTTGTTCTCCCCTAAATTATTTTGATGGATTTGTCTCTAAAATGAAGACTATTTCATCTCTTGTAATGCTACTTCTTATCATCTCAATATCAAGGCCCATCCAGATTTTCTCTTTGTCTTTTACAAGTGAAATGCATGTAAAAAAACTTAAAGATTTCATCAGTATGTTTTCAAGATAACACAAAATTTAAATTCTAAGCAAGTATTTCAAAGCCATTTTTTGAGAAATGAAGTATCACCATTGGTTCTTAAAAGCAGGACTCAATTCCAGAAGCATATTCCTACACTGGCCATTATTCATAGTACCTAATATAGCTCGTTTCCACAATATTGATTTCAGATAAGCAGTTTTCTATTTTTTTAAGGGTTAAATTTTACTGCAGCAGACTTAATTCTTGAATGACACAATCTTTAACAAAACAATCAAGGGTAGTCGTGAAAATGAAATTGCTTCAACAGGAGTAATTACAGCAAGGGAAAGTTGTTGGCTTTTCAAACGAGGTAGAATATACACAGGAAGAATAAAAGTAAATCAAAATACATAATACTGTACAACATTAGAAATATCCAATTTCTACCAACACAACAATTAACCTAAAAAAAAGTTTAAAAGGGCAGTGCCTGTGGCTCAAAGGAGTAGGGCGCTGGCCCTATATGCCCGGAGGTGGTGGGTTCAAACCCAGCCCTGGCCAAAAACTGTAAAAAAAAAATGTTCTAAGATCTGGAGCTATCCCTATTTTTCTTGATACAACTATGTATCTTTCCCATGATCTATGACCCATTAGGAAGCTTTTAACCAGAAGTTTTGGCAATATGTTTTTCTTCAAATAAAACGAGCCTCATAAAAGCACTATGAATAATGTCTGACAACTGAATTGGGCAAACTCTTCCTGAAATATGTGTAATCTTTAGAAAATTCTTCTTTTTTCCTTCATTTAAGAGATGAAGGCATCAAAATAATTTAGCAGGAGATGAAGAACAAAAAGGAAGATAGGAAATTATGAAAGAACATGAGCATAGGGTAGCACCTGTGGCTCAGTGGGTAAGGGCGCTGGCCCCATATACCAAGGGTGTCAGGTTCAAACCCAGCCTTGGCCAAACTGAAAAAAAAAAAAAGAAAGAACACGAGCATAAAAATGAATGCATTTCAATCAATTTTCAAATGAATCATGGTCAGTAACAACCTTAATTCACATGCTTTTGTGTTCTCTTCATCCAACATTTTATTGATACCATCACAAAGTTTTTGTAAATGGGTTTAAAATTTCAAAAGGATTATAAAAGATAGCCAAAAATTCGCAGTCTGAAAACTGATCTAAGACATTATTACTCCATCCATGTACTTAGTGATGAGGTGATATTGAATGATTAGATGGAACATCTCTCTGAGTTCATTCAACAGCCTGGACAACACATTCCAGTCAAAGGTGCGATCCTCCTGATGGATGCTGACCATGGTCAGCTGATGAACTTTCTTCTTAAATTTCTCCATCAGTGCCAGCACAACTTGAGTAAACTGATTATTCCTGTAAAGAACGGCCAGCTTGATGACTGTCTTGATGAGGGTCTTGATCTCTGATTCCTTCTTTTTTTTTTTTTTTTTTTTTTTTAGACAGAGCCTCAAGCTGTCACCCTGAGTAGAGTGCCGTGGCATCACAGCTCACCTCAACCTCCAATTCCTGGGCTCAAGCGAGTCTCTTGCCTTCGCCTCCCAAGTAGCTGGGACTACAGGCACCCGCCACAACGCCTGGCCATTTTTTAGTTGCAGCCATCATTGTTGTTTGGCGGGCCTGGGCTGGGTTCGAACCCGCCAGCTCAAGTGTACGTGGCTGGTGCCTTAGCCCATTGAGCCACAGGCGCCGAGCCTCTGATTCCTTCTTGTTCTGGGTGTACTCCTTGGTCACTCTGTAGAGCTCGTCCAGCACCTCGCTGCTCATGTCATCTATTAAAGTGATGGCAATGAATCTGGACACCATTTTACCCAAGATCTTCTTTTGTGCCTGAAAAGTCAGGTTTTTGGAATTAAAGACATTTGTGGTCATCGGAAAAGGGAAGCGTGGTGGCACCAGGATGCTGAGACATGAGCTGGGTGGTCTGGTGCCCTGCAGGCCCTACTGATACAAAGGCTTGTGCTCACCCCCCCCCCCAACCTTACCTGAGCACCCACCAGAGCCGAGAAGAATCTAAAAATAGAACTACCATATTTCTTTTATTTTTTTTGGCAGTTTTTGGCCGGGGCTGGGTTTGAACCCGCCACCTCCCCCATATGGAGCCAGCACCCTACTCCTGTGAGCCACGGGCGCTACCCTAGAACTACATATTTCTTTCCAAGGAGGCAGTATGAGTTTGCAGTTTAGATCTCGCATTTGACTCCACAATCCCACGACCAGGCATCTACCCAGAAGAAAAAAAATCATTTCACCATAAGCACATTTGCACTAGATTGTTTATTGCAGCTAAATTTACAATTGCCAGGACATGGAAACAACCTAAGTGCCCAGCAACTCAGGAATGGATTAACAAACTATGGTCCTTGCACACCATGGATTACAATTAAGTCATCAAAAAAGATAGTGACTTCACATCTTTTGTAATATCCTGGATGGAGCTGAAACACATTCTTCTTAGTAAAGTATCACAAGAATGGAAAAGCAAATATGCAATGTACTCAATACTAATATGAAGCCAGTAGATCATCCAATGCATGCCCAAACAGGAGAAAAACTCACTTCCATTTGGGCAGAAGGGTAACGAGGGAAGGGGGGCTTGGGGTGCTCTCACTGAATGGGCATGGGATAAGGGGGTATTGGCACAGCTTTTCTGGGGGGACATAACCACAAGATGAACTCTACCTAACAAAATCAAATATTTTGACCTGGTTGCTTATATTCTCACATTAACCTGAAATAAATTTAAAATACATAAATAAAAATAGAAATACTGCTGGGAGCTGTGGCTCACGCCTGTAATTCCAGCACTCTGGGAGGCCAAGGTGGGTGGATTGCTTGAGCTCAGGAGTTCGAGACCAACCTGAGCAAAACTGAGAACCTGTCTCTAAAACTAGCCAGGCACTGTGGCGGGTGCCTGTAGTCCCAGCAACTAAGGAGGCTAAGGCAAGAAGATTACTTGAGCCCAAGAGTTTGAGATTGCTGTGATCTATGACACCATGGCCCTCTACCAAAGGTGACATAGTGAGACTCTGTCTCAAAAGAATTAAATTAAATTAAAATTAAAATAGAACTACAATACGATTGAGCAATCCTACTTCTAGGCCTTTATTTGAAGTAATTTAAATCAGGATTTCAAAGAGATACCTGCACTCCCACGTTCACTGGAGCATTATTTACAACAGCCGAGAGGTGAAAACAACCCAAGTCCATTAAGGATGAATGGATAAAGAAAATGTAAAATATGTACAAAATAAAATGTTCAGCCTTAAAAAGTTAAGAAAATTCTTGCCATTTGCAAAAAGCAGATGAACCTGGAGGACATCATGCTAAGTGAAATAATCTAAACAGAAAAATAAATACTATATAATCTCAATTTAAATAGTCATACTCAAAGAGGCAGAGAGTAGAATGGTGATTACCAGGGGTTGGGAGGAGGAAGAAATGGAAGAATGATGATCAAAGGGTACAAAGTTTTAATTACACAAGTTACATAAGTTCTGGAGATCTAATACTACATATATAGCATAGTCCTATAGACAAGAAGACTGTAAGTAAGTCAAGCGTACATAGCTATGTAGCTGTACATAAATAAGGAGGCTTAGGAAATTTCAGCCCAAAATATGACTCTTTGATCAACAGGCCCTTGAAAGAGGCTTCCCCTCTTTCTGCATAAACATAAGGACCCATCAAAAAAACATTTGACTAGCTCAGCGCCCCGTAGCATCATGGTTATGGTGCTGGCCACATACAGCCAGGCTGGCGGGTTCCAATCTGGCCCAGGCCTGCCAAACAGCAATAAAAACTGCAACAAAAAAAAAGCCAGGTGTTGTGGCAAGCACCTGTAGTCCCAGCTACTTGGGAGGCTGAGGCAAGAGAATCACTTAAGCCCAAGAGTTTGAGGTTGCTGTGAGCTGTGACACCACCGCACTCCACTGAGGGTGACATAATGAGACTCTGTCTCCAAAAAAAAAAAAAAAAAAAATTGACTTACTTTCCCTCTCTATTATCTCACTATATTGCTAGAAAGCTTAAGAATACAACCAGATGTGGCATAAATTATTTTAAATGGAATACTTGTCTCTTAGGGTAATTTACAAGTCAATCTGCACCCCCTAATTCATTCATTCTCCCAAGTATCTATTAATCCTCCCTAGCAACTACTTATTGCCCTTAAATTCAATTATCTATACTCATCTCCCCCTCGTGTCTAAAAGGCAAGTATAAAAGTATCTGGATCTCATTGGTATACCCATGCACATGGTACATAAATTTCTTCCTCTTATTAATCTGCCTTACTTGTTAGTTGATCTTTCAGCAAACTTTGTGGGGGGAAACAGCAAGTTCCCCTTATCACCAGGTATGTTAATCAAAAGAGTGGATTAAAAAAAAAGATTCTGTCTCATGGAAGCATAAGACTTACTATATGTACACAAATAATCACAATTTAAAGTCAACACATCAATTAGAGGCATAAATTTGATTGTGAAGAAAGTTCCCATCATCCAGTGAGCACTCCCTAAGTACCGTCCATCTCTATTTTTAACCCTTATGATAAGCATAATATGGAAGGAGCTAAATAATAATCATCTGAACTCAGGTTGTAGATCAGTTTATATGTAAATTATAGTTCAAGTACATAGCTAATGGCAACCAGTAAATTAAAGAGGACGATTGAACAAAAAGTAAAGTCTAACAATTGGTTGGCATATCTCTTTCACCAAAACATTACATATAACATAACAAAATTCCCTTTTAAAAAAAGATATTTTGGCAGAGTACGTAAGTATAACTCATCCCAAGTTTAAGAAATAATTTCAAATTTCAAGATTGTCCAAAACAAATATATCCAAATATATCAAAAGCTACAAGCTGAGTGTGGTGACTCATACCTGTAATCCCTACACTTTGGGAGGCAAAATTAGGAGAGTAGCTTGAGGCCTGTAGTTTGAGATCAACCTGAGCAATATAAGACTCTGTCTCCACAAAAAAAAATTTTTTTTTAATTAGCTGGGTTTGGTGGCATGCACCTATAATCCTAGCTACTTGGGAGGTCATGGAGAGCTGTGATCGCTTCACTGCACTCCAGTTTGGACAACACAGAGATACCATCCATAGGGGGAAAAAAAAACTATGAAAGTGACATATATTCAATAAAAACTAATAAATATCTGTGGTGTCTATTTTTAAAATAATGTTTCACATGTATTATGTAATTAACATATTTATTGTGAAAAATCAGCATATGCGAAAAAGTATAAAGAAGAAAATAATAGTGAACTATAATATGAGTGAACATAGGGAAAATGTTAAAAGTTTTGGTTTATTTCCTTTCAGACATTTTCTGTTCACATATAGACATAAAGTTAGACTCAAACAATACACTCAAATTTCATAAATAATCTTCAGAAACATAGTTTATATTGACTCTATAATCCTTGATAGAGTATTTTTCAAAGTATAAGCAAGATTAATTTACAGTTAATGTAATTCAGGAATTCATTGAAATCTTTCACATAATGCTTAGTGAAATGTTGTGCCCATAACAGAAATTCACAAAAGTCTATTAAATGCATAGTTGAGCTGGGCATGGCAGCACACACCTGTAATCCTACTTTGGGAGGGCTGAGGCAGGAGGACCAGCCCAGGAGTTAGAGACCAGTCTGGGAAACATAGTGAAATCCTGTATCTATAAAAAATTTACAACTTTGCCAAGTGTCCTGGCACAGGCCTATGGTCCTATTATAACCAAAATCTCTCTCTCCCTCTCTCTCTGCCAGGTCTTTGGTCTCAGAGATTCAAAGAATGAAATCATGGACCACCACGAATAAGTGAAAGGATAGATTTTTATTGATAGATAAAAAGAGAAGGGAGATAAAGGCTCCTGATACAGTGAGGCTGGTTCCTGAGTGGGTAACCCATTTGGGCTTTGTGTCTAGGGGTTTATGTGCAGTTTTTCCTACCCTGCAGGCGTGGAGTGGGGTAAGGGAGATGAAATGTATATGTCACAATCCTTTGGTGCCACAGCCCTATGGACAGAAATTAATTTTAAAACTATCCCTGTGTAGGATGTGGTCTTGTTTAGGGTGTGTTCTCTGCTTACGGAGCAGCAGCCCAGATGAGACGCTTATCTCTTGTTTAAGGTGTGTCTATGCTCTGGGAAGGGCAGTCCAGGTGAAACACTTATCTCTTGTTTAGGGTGTGTTCTGTTTCAGGAGTGGCGGGCCAGATGAGACCTTATCTCTTGTTTAGGGTGTGTTCTCTGTTTCAGGAGTGGCGGCTTAGTTGGGACACTCACCAAACTGGTTCTTTTGTTTAAGGTCTGTGATCAAGTTGACTATTGAGCTTGCTTAGGCCCCAAAAAAGATCCACATCCAGCCCTGAGCAGGAGAACCTGTATCACTAGCTACTCAGGAGGCTGAGGCAGGAGAATCACTCAAACCTAGGAGTTTGAGGCTGTAGTGAGCTATGATCATGCCATTTCACTCCAGTCTGGGCAAAAAAGTGAGAACCTGTCTCAAAAAATAAAAAAATGATTGTTCAGAATTATTATTTATTGATAAATGAAGATGTAACTCCTAAAATAATAGTGTTTTCATGCTGAGGCCCTAGGAGCACTGATTCTAACTCTTAATCAAGATGCAGGCACAGAAGCCCAGAAAAGTTTAGTAAGTTGCCCAATTTTACCCCTCCAGGTTTTCAGAATGTTTAAGCCACAGGTTTTTTTTTTGTATAGACAGAGTCTCACTGTATTGCCCTCAGTAGAGTGCTGTGGCATCACACAGCTCATAGCAACCTCCAATTCCTGAGCTTAGGCGACTCTCTTGCCTCAGCCTCCCAAGTAGCTGGGTCTACAGGCACCTGCCACAAGGCCCAGCTACTTTTCTGTTTTTGCAGTTCGGCAAGGCCAGGTTTAAACCCGCCATCTTTGGTATATGGGGCCGGCGCCCTACTCAATGAGCCACAGGCGCTGCCCAACTTTTTAAAACTATTGAAAGAGGCTCGGCACCTGTAGCTCAGCAGCTAGGGCACTGGCCACATACGTGGGGATGGCAGGTTTGAACCCAACCTAGGCCTGCCAAACAATGACAACTACAACAACAACAAAAATAGCCAGGTGTTGTGGCAGGCACCTATAGTCCCAGGTACTTGGGAGGCTGAGGCAAGAGAATCACTGAAGCCAGGGGTCCTCAAACTACAGCCCCCAGGCCACATGCAGCCCGCCAAGGACATTTATCTGGCCCGCCGGGTGTTTTTGCCTCTGCTGCCTGTCCTGCTTAGCAGCTGACTCGTCCGAGGCCCCAGTGCTCATGTGTGGAATGTGTGCCGCACTCTCTGACTCCCTTCCTTCTCTATGTCTCTCGACTCCTCCTCTCAGTCTCTGGTGAGACTGAGACTCATGATCGGATGAGTCACGAGCTTGCCTGTGCAGAGCCTGCTGCTGCCTGAGGACCAAGGTAAGAACAAGTTAGGATTTTTTTTTTTGAAGTTAGGAGATCTATTTTTTTTTATTTTGCAGTTAGTAGGGCCTTTTTTTGTGGTTAAGGGAGGCCTTGTTTTTCTGAAGTTAGGAGGTCTTTTTTTTTTATGCAGATGGGGGCATTTTTTTTCATTTTAAATATTGTATTTGTTCTCCTTTTTTTTTTTCAGTTTTGGCCAGGGCTGGGTTTGAACCCACCACCTCCAGTATATGGGGCCAGTGCCCTACTCCTTTGAGCCACAGGTACCACCCCCATTTTGTTTTTTATTTCAAAATAAGATATGTGCAGTGTGCATAGGAATTTGTTCATAGTTTTTTTTTTTAACTATAGTCCGGCCCTCAAACCGTCTGAGGGACAGTGAACTGGCCCCCTGTTTAAAAAGTTTGAGGACCCCTGGCTTAAGCCCAAGAATTTGAGGTTGCTGTGAGCTGTGACGCCACAGCATTCTACAGAGGGCAACATAGTGAGACTCCATCTCAAAAAAATAAAATAAAATAAAACTATCGAAAGAATAAAAAGAGTGTGCTAGGCCTTTACTAACCCAGCACTACAAATGTTAGACATTCTAATGAAGAGAGCATATATAGCTGAAATCTTTGTTCACTCATCATTAGATACATGTTGTTCCCTTAGAACAATGGTTCTCAACCTTCCTAATGCTACAGCCCTTATTAATACAGTTCCTGTGGGTCGCTACCTGCATGTTGAGAACCGCTGCCTTAGATGCTTCCCTGTTCCCACATGACCCAGTCTCCTTGACCACCACTCACTGATCACTACTAAGTCATGAAACTTATTACCCAGATTCTTAGCCATAATTGAATAATTTGGTTTTTGGAATCTGGCCCAAGCTACATCAATCAAGTCTTTTTCCTAAAATTGTTTTAACTTCTCTCATGGAGTAAGCCAAAATATTTTTTTTTTCAAATTAATAAGCCAAAAGACTTAAAACTTGAGAGCTATTTTTTTCTGTGATAACCATCCCATGGAGGAAATATATTTTAAGTAAGACAAACACAGCCTCAGACCAGTCATGCACTCAGATATTTGACAGACACAGTTCCTCCTTTATGGAGGATCTAACTCTTCCTCATCTAAGATTTCAAAGAGCTGCAAATAAATTCCCAGGAAAAATGAGCAAATCATATCAAACATCACTGATCATCAAGGTAAAAAGGAACCATGAGTGGGATCCAATATATATATTTGTATATATTTGTATATATAAAGAGACTCATAAAAATATTATCATTGGAATTATTTAACATGGAATATAGGCTAAGAATTCTTTTAATGTTTTTTAAATTTAAAGAGATAAGAGGGATGTGCTAGAGTTCTCCAGAGACAGAACCAATAGGATATACAGAGATATACAGCATTTATTATGGGAACTGACTCATGTTTATGCCAAGAAGTCCTACCATATGCTGTCTGCAAGCTAGAGAACCAGGAAAGCTAGCAGTATAATTCAGTTCACATCCAAAGGCCTACAAACCAGGAGGGCCGATGACATAACTCTCAGTTTGAAGCTGAGAGCTTGAGAACAAGGGAAGCGCCAACGTCCAAAGGCAGGAGAATATGAATATCCCATTTCCAGAAGAGAGACTGAATTCACCCTTTCTCCTCATTTTTTCAGTATCCAGGCCCTCATCTGAGTGGATGATGCCAACCCACATTGGTGAGGATGGATCTTCTTTCTCCACTCTATTGATGTAAATGTTAATTTCTTCCAGAAACACTCTCACATACTTAGCCAGAAATGATGTTTTACCAGATAAGTGGACATCCCCTGGTGCAGTCAAATTGACACTAAAATTAACCATCACAAGGAAGGCTTGAAATATATGGAAAAAAGCAAACAGATATAATAAAGATCCAAAGAAAATGTCTAAAAATAAAAAATAAGAAAATTTTTAATTAAAATAAGATTTTAATGGTGCAATGAATCATAGATAAAACAAAAGTAAAAATTTGGTCTGAAAGGTGAATTAAAATTTAATTCACCTTTTTATTAATTTATTAAATAAATTTATTTGCTTGTTAAATAAATTTATTTATTTACTTATTTATTAAATAAATTTATTTATTTGTTTAATAAATTCATTAATTTTATTAAATGAATAAATAAATTAAAAGAAAATATCCAGGGAAGCAGCTTAGGAAAACAAAGAAATAGAAAGTCTGAGAGTTGAAAACACATAGAAGATAGAATAAGAAGTGCTAATATACATCTTAAACCCTTCCAGAGGACAAGACAGGGATAATGAAACAGAAACACTGATTCTATTTTGATCCTTTTTTATTCTAATCTAACCCATGCAGCTGAGTTTGAAGTTCTTGGAAGGCAGTGCTTGTGTTTTACTCATTTCTACACTCTCTAAAGATCAGTGCACTGGGCTTGGCACATAGAAGCATATGAATTAAAAGGAATAAGGAAAAGCAAGGAATACACTATGTACCCACACTTACAATGAGTGTTTTCACACATGTTATTTCATTTAACCTTCACAGCATTCCTTCTAGAAAGTTATTACTGTTGCTGCCCAGCCAGGTTCATCTGTCTACTGCCCACAAGGAAGCCCATGTCCAGAGACAGCAGCGTTGACAGTAGAGAAAAAGTTTATTCCACACAGCACTAAGCGAAGAGACAGGAGAAATTTTTCAAATCCATCTCTCCAAGAACTGGGGAAACAGGGTTTTAAAAAAGAGTTTTGTGGGAAGAGGATTAGTCACTCAGAGTCTGCTAAATTGGCTGCTTTCAGGGCAGAACCATCAGTCTCTTGGTATAGAGAGAACACTGTCTGGGTGAGTCAGCTGATTCACTGGAATGCAGTTCCTTGGGGGGAGGGGGGGTCCAAGACCAGCTGAATCAGTTCCTTGGTCTGAGTGGGTCAGTCAATCCCCTAGAATGCAGGACCTGGAAGATATCTCAAGAACTACCCCAAGGTTCCAAACAGGTGATGTTTTCTACAGACAAAAGTTAAGAATCTTTACAACTACCCCCTCTGCTGTCTAAAACAGCAAATACAGAGAAGCAAACAAGGACAGTGACTATTATTAAGCAAAGAAGGGGACAGTGGCTAATTAATACCATTATTTTTGCTAACCTTGCTCCTTCACAGAGTTTGATTATTATCACTATTTTAACTTTGGCCTGTTCTTTCACAGAGTTTGGGGGCCCTTTAGTTTGCACCCCTTCATCAAGTCATAAGGGTAGTTTCATTACTGTCTTTATTTAACAGTTAAGGAAATTGAGGTTGAGGGAGGTTAAACTCAGAAAAAATAATCTCTTCCCTTCAAGGAGTTTATAATGTAGTAGGGAGATATATTAATAATGACTAATGTAACATGGTTAATACATGAATATAGTGGTTCAAAAAAGTTCAAAGAAAGATTACTTCTAATATGTATGATTTGGGAGGATTTTATGGGTAAGGCTACAGCTAAGCTGGATCATCAAGGATAGGATTTTGTCCAAAGATGGGGATTAATCAAGAGCATTCAAAAAGTTTATATATAGTAGTTTCACTCTGACAGTTTCTTTTCTAGTCTTTCCCAGGCAGGCTTGGTGACTCCTCATTCTGCAGTTAAACACTAGAAGACTATCTTTAAAAGTTTTACAAAATAAGCCAAAGAAAACATGGAATTTAATTAGCAAAAATCTATAGCAATGTTTGTATTCATAATATATTATGTTTAATGATAACGGATAATATTTCTTGAGTGCTTATTAGGCCTCAGAAGTCCTGCACATGCCGTTCAACTAAAGCTTTAAAAGAAAAAAAAGTCTTGTATGAAGTGCTTTCCAAAGATTATCTCACTTAATTCTTCCAACATCCCCAAATTATGCTGCTAACACAAAGAAGAAACTAGGCCTAAAAGAGAGCCACACAACTCTGACAATGTTAAGTGACCAAGGCAAGAGTCAGGTTTAGATTCATCTGACCCCAAGGTCAACTCAAGGCTATGCATACAACAAGCTAAGGAACAACTGCGTTCAATCCAAAAAAGAAACCTTAATTTAAGCATACTAAGTTTTCATGCTACACAAGGACTGAAAGCATTCAATGCTAATTAAAAACTAAAGTATACCAAATAGCACAGAAGGTAATAAAAGAAATTTCCCTTGATCATATAGATCTAAACCACTTACATCACTCCCATCTAAAGAAGGAAATATGCACACTTACTTCACTACCACTCCTACGCTAGTTCCTTTATTCTTTTTCTTAAAACAGGCCTTTTTCATCTGCTTTTTGCTGATGCTTTTAATTTCAGTTCCTCCTCCCTTCATAGAGGACTTCTCTCTAAACGCTTCCTAGGACTTAACTCTCTAATACTATTTGGCAGTGACGATGACGATAATAATGACCTCCCACCGCTATGATGACAAGCACACAACCTGAAAGAATGGCTCTATTCAATCAGCTGTCTTAGAAGATATGATAAATGTGTTCCATATAATTTCCATTACTACCTAACAATTAAATCTTTAGAATGAGTAAGATAAGGAAATTCACCAAGATAGTTTCATAATTTACTATATTATGTGTATGCAAATATTTTGGTCTTAGTTCAAATTCCTGAATTAAGCAGTGCATAAATACCCTCCCTGCTTTTCTGAGAGGTTTAATGTAATGTGCAAAAATGGGGTTCAGTGTGAATGTTTTTCTCCTCTTAGCCTTGCATCTCTTCCCGGGAGTGAAAAGCTCAATGGTAAGTTTTAGTAATAATGGATATGATGGAATCGTCATCGCAATTAACCCCAGTGTACCAGAAGATGAAAAACTGATTCAAAAAATAAAGGTAAGAGAAAGTTTTATTATCCATACATTTTTATTTCACTAAGTATTTTCAGTGCATGTTGTCTAGGCGTGCGCACTCACATAGAATTATAACTTGCCAAAACTGCTTTGATACTATTAATTATTTATACAGCATTTATCCAAACTGTCAAGAAGATCAATATCTGCTTAAAGAATGTTTTAATTATATATAAATACTATTAGCATCCCCATAATAAGTTATTAAAAATCCAAATTACTAATATTTTTTCAACTAAGTAAGCTAATGGAAATACTTTGGAATGAGTGGAAAATTATCCTCAAATTTTACCTCTTAAAGTTACTTTTTATAAAGTTCAAATAACTAAGCCCTAGAGTAGTGTTTTTCAAACTTTTTTATCTCACAGAACACATAAACTTATAGTTAAACTTCTGTAGCACACTTGAATTATGTTGATTAAAAAAGAGTAAAAATATATATATATACTTACTGGACCTTAAACGTCTTTCGAAAATAATTTAATTAGCGATCTTTAACAATTTTCCAGGCTCACCTAAGATCTTTTCATGGCACACCAGTGTGCCTGGTACACCAGTTGAAAATCACTGCCCTAAAGGTTTATTATCTGATATAACCTTTCACTTGTTCATATTTATTCAATTCTGGAAAATTAAAGAAATTATATGTGTTTTATATTAAAGAAAATATTGCCTATTTAAAGTTGATTTATCCCCCTAATTTTATTTGTATTAATCAGTATAATCAAACACACTTAATACCTATATAGCATTTTAATATATATTCTTTGATTCTCCCAATACCCCTGTGAGGTCCAGAACAAAATGTTATCCTTATATAAACGAGAGAAGCGATTTGTGTGGTCTTATACTAGGTAACAAAACTGAGATCTGAAACCAATGTCTTTTCATTTTTATTACTTCTTGGTAAAGCTTTGTCGTTTATGAACACAGTCCATATGAGAAGAATAACTGAAAATAAATTGAGCAAAAATTTCTTTTCAATTCATGTTCAGTAAAATATGCCAAACTTTAAATTCCTTTTTATTTAAACAACCCATAAGTACGTCTGTTTGACTAAATAAGCAACTTGTCAACAGGCTCCTGATCTTAATCACCTTGATAACTCACCCGGCACCTTCATTCCCATCTCCAATCCACAATGCTGATTGCAGGTCTGGACAGGTAAAAACCAGAAAGTTGATTTTTAAGCATATGAAACTGAGGAGTTTATAGATTGAGGATATGTAGTAACATTCAACTGTGAAACAATTTTTGCCAAAATGTTTGGGGAAAGGAAGCTTAGATTTACCTCTTCTAGTTTGCACGTATATTTTTACGTTCACTCTTTATGAAATTTTTACCACAAAGTATTTTTAATTGTATCAGGAAATGGTGACTGAAGCTTCTACTTACTTGTTTCATGCCACTAAAAGAAGAGCTTATTTCAGGAGTGTAAGCATTTTAATTCCAATGACCTGGAAGTCAAACCCTCAGTACTTAATGCCGAAACAAGAATCATACGACCAGGTAGGTTATTTAATTTAGTTCCTAAACTGCTTCTTTCTTCCTGTGCCTTTTAAAAATAACTACCTGTAATTTTTTAGTAATTACTAATCACTAATTTAGTAATTAAATCAGTAATATAACTTTTCTTATTGTATATGGAAAATATAAAATCCCTTGTTTCTATTGCTCCAGGAGTTTGTTTTTGTTCATTTGTTCTTTTTGTGTTTTTAGGCAGATGTCATAGTTGCTGATCCTTATCCGAAATACGGAGATGAGCCCTATACACTTCAATATGGACAATGTGGAGAAAAGGGACGATATATACATTTCACTCCAAACTTCTTGTTGAGTAATAATTTACCTACATATGGGCCCCGAGGTAGGAATATCTATTTTATACTTCTGATTTCCACTGGGTAAAAAAATAACATTGTAATGCATATTTTAAAGATTTAATGAGAGAAAAATATGTATTAAGTATTACCTTTACTTGGAAATATTCTGGTTATGTTCAACTTAATTATATTTCTTTTTGTGCAAGTGTTTTTAATAATAAAATTAGACACTTATTGGCACTAACCCATTTCAACTTTTTTGGCCTAATGAAAAGCATGGATTTCTGGTGTTGCTTGTGTCAATTAGGCTGGGGAGATGGGCAAAGACACTTAAAATATAAGAAAACTATCCTAAAATATTGTAACTATAAATTTTTAAGTGGCAATATCCTCTCATAGGAAGAATATTTGTCCATGAGTGGGCCCATCTCCAGTGGGGAGTATTTGATGAGTATAACCGGGACCGGCCATTCTATATTTCCAGAAAAAACACTATTGAAGCAACAAGGTATCATTGTACTGAAAAAATCTGTTTTCAAAACTTTTTACTTATGTCTCCTTAATTTTCTGTGCTAGGCAAACGAAGGCTATCTCAAGTGGTTGAATATTCATACAGTTTGTTGCAATATCCACCTTGGAATCAAAATCAATTCAGAATTGGAAATCATTTCAATATTCACAGGGATTATACTAAAATATGTTAATAAGGGCAGAGGAAAAAAGAAAAAGCTGTAGCCTAACTCCAAGATATCTGAGATCTCTTTTGTTCTGACTGATTCACGACTTTTTAATGTAAATCTGTTTCACTGAAATTAATTAAGCTATTAGAGCTTCATGGTAAATATATTTATTCATTATTTATTATTATATTTACCACAAATTTTTATATAACCTTTTTTTAATTTTTACTTATTTTTTGTTGTTGCAGTTTGGCCGGGCCTGGGTTCAAACATGCCACCCTTGGTATATGGGGCCGGCACCTTACTCACTGAGCCACAGGCATTGCCCGCATTTTTATATAATCTTGATCTTAAAGAAAAAGTATTTCTCAAAAGGATAAGCAAGTAAAATGATTTTTTAAGAAATATAATTTTGAGTAGATATAGGCAGGCCTTATTTATGAAAAGATGAGATGTTTATATCTCCACGTTAATATCAAGCACATGGAGTTTTTAAAGAGTACTGAAGAATAATAGAAATTATATACCACGAAACAAGTCTTTGAGATAAAAAATATATTAGAACAAAGAGGTCTGATAGAAAAATGCATTTCTCCATCTCTTTTGTGTTATTTGCTTGATCTCCACTGAGGTGACTTGGGTCTTTAAGCAGAATGGACACTCAGCCCAGGACACATTTCCCACTCTCTTCCCACACAACTTCTTCCTAACTCCTCCCCAATAACACCTGTTCATCTTTCAAGACTTAGTTTAGGTATTTCTTACCTAAAGAAATATTCTCTTCCTCCATTTGGGGTTAGATACCCTTGCGAGTGTTCCACAGGCTTTGCTCACACTTATATCACTGGACAGTAATTGTCTATGTAACTTTATTTTCTGCGTTAGACTTTAAGATTCTTGGGGATAGGGATATTTTTTAAACCTTTGGCATAAATTAAAAGCTAACCAAAGACTGTATCAAACAAAAATTTGATGAAGTGATTTAAAAAATGACTGAGTTTTCTTACAGTTGGTCATAAAGAAAGATATATTAGCAAAAAATAAGTATCTAAAACATTTATTGAGCTCCTACTGTGTGCCAAGCAGTTTGAGGCAGTGAAGTGGCATCATATGTAAGTTTAACCTTCAGGCCTACTCTGGAACTAAATTTCTTGGAAGATATGATTCACTGTCCCCCTTAATCCTTGCAATACAGACAAATTTATTAAAGTGGATTAAAGTTATAAAGTTGAATGTTAACACAGAATGGGGGTAAATCCTGTATAAACAGAAACTCTTTAGAATCCTTTACCCATAGTCTGCCCACCTCTGCATTCCCTGCCAAGGACCTGACGAATCGTCTTTACCATGAAGACCAGACAGTCTGAATGCACAAGCATTTCCATGCAGGCATTATTTTTATTTCTTTTTTAAGTCTAGCTAAGTAGTTCTCAAAAATATAAGTTGCAAAATTCTATAAAAATAAATCCATATATACTACCTATGGAAATTTAAGAGAATTTTAAGCATAATTTTGATTCTTCCTTCCCCACTAAGAAGCAATTTCTCTATATCTTTGATCATCACAACATCCCTGTGAGTTAGTAGCTATCACTTTTAGCTCAAAGTCACAGGGATAATAGATTTGTTAATCACACTAGTGAGCAGTGAATGTTCCATAAATATAAACTGACAACTTTGTTCTTATTGAAATCAATGGTAAACAGGGGCAGAACCTTATGCCTACTTCTGTGAAAATGTAATGTCCAGAAGACTGAACACTCAGCAGCAGTTGTCTACAGCAGTTATCTGGGAAAGATTTTAAGATGTTGGTTCTTATTCATAATTTGCCTCGTCTTCATATATATATGTAATCTAATTCTTTCACCATAGATGTTCCACGCAGATCACTGGTTCTAATGTCGTTTTCATGAAATGCCAGGGGGGCAGCTGTATAACAAGGCCATGTAGACGTGACTCACAGACAGGGCTGTATGAAGCAAAATGCACATTTATCCCAGACAAGTCCCAGACGGCAAGAGAATCCATAATGTTTATGCAAAGTCTAGATTCCGTAAGTACCTTCTATTTCCGGTCTCACAAAGGAACCCTTCAGAAAAAATTAATTAGGAAAGCTAGATTTTGTACTATGAAATTATGTGTACTAATAGAAAGGAAGGAAAATCAGGCAATTAATTAAAGCCCATTTTCTCCAGTCCATGTCAGGGTATGTCTAAAAAGTATTCCACCTTTTCTTATTAACCCATTTCTTTTCTTTCCATGTATAGCCCTGTGCCCTTCTCATTAGCATCACACAATAAACTCTTAGAACATCCTTTTGCCCCATTGACTTCTGTGGATTTATATATAGAACTACAAACTTACTTTTAGTTCCTTTTCTAAGTGTTAGCCATACTAACATAGAACGTGGCTTTGGAAAGGACTGCCATTCTAGATTTTTTATTAACACTAAAGCACACCAGCCACTACAAAGTGGTATTGTAAAAACACATTCATTGTCTCCACAGAACAGACAAAAGGAAAAAAAATCCACAAGTACCAATGTGTCTAGCCAATTAAATAATAACAACAGAATAAGGCTCCAAAGCTAATCCTTGGCCTGAAATATCTAATTTAAATGTATAAAACTTAGTGCATAAGAAAACGTACCTTGAAGTTAGATAGACTTGAAGTTGAAAATCTGCCTGTCATTTCAAGCTGTTTCACTGTGGAAAAACTACTAAATCTGAGGGTAAGCTCTCTCACCTTTTAAATGGAAATTATAATACATAATTCACTTTGTCAATGAAGTTAGGTTTATAAGAGTTAATGTAAAGTATTACCATAGTACTTGCACAAGGTGAGTACAAAATAAATTTTTAATTTTTTAAATTTATAAAATATTTGGAAAATAGCCAGTTGTCTCTTTCCCTGGAGAAGCCCAATCTTAATTAATGCAAACATACTATAATTTCTTAATGAAAGTTTCTAAACATAAAAAATATTTTAAAATATGAAACATATAAAAGTTGTCAGAAACAACAAATCAAAATAAATTATACTACCTTATATAGTAAGAACTACTTTCTTAAAAGAAGCAAATTTTCATAAAACAAATCACTACTAACAAATACGTACACAGGTCTATTATTTCTGATAAAAATTTAAAATTCTTTTGGATCCTGGGGCATTAATGATGTAAGGTTTGAATAAAAATATAGATTTGGCATTTTCTTCTAACACACTTCTTTTTTATTTATTTATTTATTTATTTATTTTGCAGTTTTGGCCGGGGCTGGGTTTGAACCCGCCACCTCCGGCATGTGGGGCCAGCGCCCTACTCTCTGAGCCACAGGTGCCACCCCTTCTAACACACTTCTAACTATAGTTCCAAACTATAAATTCCAAAAGCATTTGACTAGAAAGAGGTAACTCATGCCCTCTATCTGAAGATTATGTAAGAAGATTATGTAGCTAAAATACAAAGGGCAACTAATTATATAAGACATGGCTCAGAGATAAATACTATACTTTAACCATGTGTCTTGTCCAGAATAACACTAACTTCTAATTATCATAACACAATTTAAATATATTGCATAGCATCTGTACCCAGGGCATAAGCTCAGGAGAGATCTGATCTGAAATATTGGATATTTAAGTCCATGGTTTCCTTCCCTTAACCTTCATTGTTCCTACTTCATGCTCAGCACTATGTTAGGTACTGGAAACAAAGAAATAAAGACAACTTGAGGAACTCAGCTTAGTGAGAAAAGTAGAGATACAAGAGAAAATACAATACAAACTAAGAAGAGATAGGGAGATATGAACCAAGGGCTATGAGAACAGCAATCATCACCCACTGGAGGACAGAAAACATTTCCAAAGAGATGAGTTGTGAACTGGGATTTGAAAAAGATGACTATGAATCTGCCAAAGCAGGAAGGGGAAAGGTATTCTATATAAGGAGACAGATTTACAAAAGCAACAAGTGGAGTAAGGCAGAGATGCCATGCGTGGTTGTGCGAGTGATGTGTGTTGCCTAAATTATTTGCATCATTGTCATTAAGATTTTAGCATTTGTTAGAACAATCTACAGGCATACAGCAGTAAAATAACTTCAGAAAAGGGTGCCTTCTTCTCATTTGCACAAAATCACCATCTGGTTTAGCAAAGACCCTAATAAAAATGTCTTACATATTCTAAGGACAGAAAGAAATTCAGCATGTTAGAAAGGACATGCAATGAGCAATAGGCAGGAAATGAGGTTGAAACAAGAAATGCGGACCTACAAAGCTTAAAGTTTCAGTTTTATCCTTTTAGCTTTAGACTGCTGATGTGATCAGCTTAATTCTTTCAGGAAGGTAATCCTAATTGTGAAGAATTGAGTTGAATGATAGCAGAGTCAGGGAGACCAGCTGGAAGGCCAGGGCAACGAGCAGGTGAGAAACCTGAATAAAGGCAATACCAGTTATTGGTAGGGGAAAGAGGAATTAGGTTTCATAGGCAATTTGTATCAGCAAGACTTGGCTATAAATTATTGCTTTGATTGGAAACTATAGTTTTCTCCCATTCAATAAAACCCCATTTGGAGGATCAGAGCCATATCAGAAACAAGACAAACTTAAAACTTAGATCAAAGGTATACAGATTTAATAATTTAGTTCTTCTAAATCTGAGCTTATTTCTAAAGACTAGGCATGGGGAAAGCATTAAAATAATAAAATGACACTACTAAACATATTTCTTACAAGCTGAGGTTTAGGGCAAGATGATTTCTTTCTGAATTCCTCTCTAGTTTGTGAGACCAATTTTCCAAGTTGCTACATTTCAAAACTTGGAGAATATTCACAGATTCAAATATTCATTGGCAGAATTATCGGGTACAATTTACTACTTGCTACTAAAAAAGAAATAATTACATTTCCTCATTTTCTCCATGTAGTTCCATCTTCTTTTTCAGGAGTATTATTTTACTTATGTCAAACCATAGCCAATCACAATCTAAGTTGTAGAATAGCTATCCTCAAGTTTTTGATCAACTATGAAGATGTAGAACAAACCTAAAAAATTAAAGAAGATTATTCTTTAATTCTCTCTCTACTATACTCATTCTCTCTACTGTACTTTTCAGGGGCAGCTAGAAATTACCATAAACCTGTCCCTTTGTCCTTAAATTTTATTCAAGGTTTGAGTTCCCTAAGAGTCTAGAAAAGAAAGTAAGAAGTTCTCTTAAGTAGTCATGCCAGGTGCCACCAACCCCCACTAACATGATCTATATCTTTTAAAAAAACTTTACCAGTACATATTGAGAGCTTTACTACTTCCTCTCCATTCAAGTAAGCAAATGGCTGTCAGAATGTTAGACTATGAAGTAATTGTGAATTGTCAGGTGATAAAATCTGTAGAGGATGTATGACGAATTATACTTAAGTCATAATTAGTTAGCTACACATTTGAAAAGGAAGGAAATACCTCACAAATTATTGTAATCTTGTATTCTAATTGATTTTTTTTCTCTTCAGGTAACTGAATTTTGTACAGCAGAAACACACAACACAGAGGCTCCAAACCTACAAAACAAAATGTGCAATCACAAAAGCACATGGGACATAATCATGAAATCTCAAGATTTTCAGAATGTATCTCCCATGACAGGAAAGAATCCACCACCCCGACCTACAATTTCATTGCTCAAGTCTAAACAGCGAGTAGTCTGTTTAGTACTTGATAAATCTGGAAGCATGAAAACAGTAAGACAATTGTTTCCCCTCTTAAGAATTTTAGCTAATAGGGCGGCACCTGTGGCTCATCGAGTAGGGCACCGGCCTCATGTACCGAAGGTGACGGGTTGAAACCCGGCCTCGGCCGAACTGCAAAACAGAAAAATAGCCGGGCGCTGTGGCAGGCGCCTGTAGTCCCAGCTACTCAGGAGGCTGAGACAAGAGAATTGCCTAAGCCCAAGAGTTGGAGGTTGCTGTGAGCTGTGACGCCTTGGCACTCTAACAAGGGCGACAAAGTGAGACTCTGTCTCTACAAAAAAAAAAAAAGAATTTTAGCTAATAGAAGTATTAACTTTGGCTCAGTGCTTGTAGCTCAGCGGCTAGGGCATTGGCCACAAACACCAAGGCTGGCAGGTTCGAACCCAGCCCAGGCCTGCCAAACAACAATGACACCTACAACAAAAAAGTAGTCAGGCATTGTGGTGGGTGCCTATAGTCCCAGCTACTTGGGAGGCTGAGGCAAGAGAATCGCTTAAGCCCAAGAGTTTGAGGTTGCTGTGGGCTGTGATGCCAGAGTACTCTATTGAGGGTAGCAAAGTGAGAATAGGTCTCTAGAGAGAGAAACTTTTAAAGCTTTTCCAAGTTTAACACAACTGATTTCTTAAGATTTTCTTCAACTTTTTAAATAGAATGAAGTTAAATTTTTAAGTATATCAATTAATTACTATCATGATCTATGGCCCATGCTTCTGTCATTAATCTGTCAAGATTTGAATAGTCTCAGGAATTGGTCACACTCCTTTTTCTCATAGGACAATCGTCTCCTTCGATTAAATCAAGCGGCAGAACTCTACTTGATTCAAATTATTGAAAAGGCATCCTTGGTTGGAATGGTCACATTTGATAATTCTGCCAAAATCCAAAATAATCTTATAAAAATAACTGATGGCAACACTTACCAAAAGATTACCGCCAAGCTGCCACAAATAGCTGATGGTGGAACTTCAATTTGCAGTGGACTCAGAGCAGGATTCCAGGTAAAATAAAAACTTTTAATTTTGTCCAGTTACCTTTGAACAAGGGTAATGAGTTCATGGGTCCATCATTTAATCATACTGTGTCCTAATCAAGGTCAATTATTTATGAGAAAAAAACAGTAGCCTTTACTACTTACCTATTGTTACAGTTAGCACCTCTCTAAGTGCAATTGTGCCACTGACATCCTCCTGAGTTATTAAGTTGCGCATTGGGGAGTGGGTAAGGAAAGAAAAATTCAGTGTGCACAAAATCATCATGATTTTATTGAGGAGCTCCCCTTTTCTCTAGGACTCCCATAGTCTGAACTTCAGTGAGCAGAAAATAATACCATTGAGGGGACTGTGGAAAAATATACATACAGATTTTTATTTTGCCTTAATAGATTTTATTTTTTGCCTTAAAGTAAAGATTGCTATTGTCATCCAGGACATTGATTAATATATCTGTTAACTTTCTTCATGGTGTCTGTTATAAAACATTGGTTTAAAGAAGAGGACAGGCTCTGGATATAGACAAACCTAGAATCCTGGCTAATATTGATTAGCTAAATGATTTTGAGTAAGCAACTCAACTCAAAATGTCTGTTTCCTGAACCAAAGTAATGTGGCTATTAATACTTCCCATCTCATTTAATTATGGAAGTTATGTGAGATAAGTAAATGCTTAAGAAAGGTTTACTATTATGATAATAATTATAGGCTGATGCTGTGGCTCATGCCTGTAATCCTAGCACTCTGGGAGGCAAAGGTAGGAGGATTGCCTGGGCTGAGAAGTTGCATGCCAGCCTGAGCAAGAGTGAGACCCCGTCTATAAAAAATAGCTGGGCGTTGTAGCAGGCACCTGTACTCCAGCTACCAGGGAGGCTGATTCAAGAGAATCGCTCTGAGCCCAAGAATTCGAGGTTACTGTAAGCTATGACACCACAGCTCTCTACCAAGGGTGACAAAGTAAGACTCTGTCTCAAAAAAAAATTATAATTCTTTTTATATACGTTTATTCACTTCTAAAATATGACAAGAACTGTAGATTGGGAATATGTCAGAATGTAAGCATATATTGGTTCATACATTTTAAAATATATTTTTATATACATTTTATGATATTTTGACCACAAAGTCTATTGCTAAATAGATTTTGTCAAAACACATTTAAAGCCATAAGCAGCTCTTAATTACTTACATAATAAACCATATCAATATATAAGCATTTTACTTGCAAAATTATAATATTGATAGCTAACATTTATCAACCATATCCTACATTAAGGATGATTTTATTTTATTCTTACCATTACTTTGTGAATTGAGTAATATCTTTATTCCCATTTGCACATTAGGAAACTGAGGTTCAGAATAATAAAATTTTCTTAAGATAATATAGTCAATAATTGACAGATGTAGGATTCAAAACCTGGTCTTTCTGATTCCCAAGTCCATAAACTTAATCATTCCACTAAACCACCTATAGAACTCTATATATACTACGCAATGTATAGAGTATACACTGCACAAAGTGTATGTACTTTCCTACGTAGTCTTGAGAAAAACTAAACACTAGCTCTTGTAGTTAGCAAATGACAGAGCTGGAATTTACTCTCCAGATATCTCAAATGCCAAAGCTCTTGACCAATACTCTTGGTAGAAGCCAGGAAAAGATGAAAAGAACAAATATATATTTGTAGTAATTTACAAATTTATAAACTTTCTTCTTTGTGACAGGTCAAAGTTTTTTTCCCAGGAAATCCTGAGATTCTACAACAGTGACCAAATAAAATGCATTTAAAACAACATACCACATCATTCAACCTTGCATCCCACCTCTGGTCATGACTTGAAATGCAGTCTTCCGGCTTGGTGCCTGCGGCTCAACTGGCTAAGGCACCAGCCACGTACACCTGAGCTGGTGGGTTCGAATCCAGCCTGGGCCCACCAAACAACAATGACGGCTGCAACCAAAAAATGGCCGGGCATTGGCGGGAGCCAGTAGTCCCAGCTACTTGAGAGGCAGAGGCAGGAGACTCGCTTGAGCCCAGGAATTGGAGGTTGCTGTGAGCTGCGATGCCACAGCACTCTACCCAGGGTGACAGCTTGAGGCTCTGTCTCAAAAAAAAAAAAAAAGAAATGCAGTCTTCCAAAACTGCCTCCACTCCAACTATCTCCTGAGATAATAGTAAAAACAATAGCTAATATTCCACTACATTCCAGGCATTATTCCAAGTGCTTTATTTTTCCTCTATTCGGTAGCAGAAGAATACCTAAATGGATTAGAAGCAATAACACTCAACTTTGAAAACCTACAAGACCACTGTAAATTACACTCATTTCCATATGTCAATTCAGCCTAAAATAACAATGCAAAAAAGTCTCTTTGCTTACTCTGACGCAAAGGATTAAAGATGTTTCCAAGCCGAAAGAACAGGTTCATTCTAATTTAAAATATATCAAGATATGGCATTCTGTAATTAATAACCTGGCTTCTCACTATCAGGTAATTACCCAGAGCAACCAGACTACTTCTGGTTCTGAAATCATATTACTAACAGATGGGGAAGATGATACTATAAGTTCCTGCTTTGAGGAGGTAAAACTAAGTGGTGCAATCATCCACACCATTGCTTTGGGACCTTCTGCTGCCAAAGAACTAGAGACTCTGTCAAAAATGACAGGTAAACTTTTGGAATAAAGTTTGAATAAAAAATAAATTTCTAGTCTCTCCTATTCCAGGGGCTTTTTCTCCTTAAACTATAAAGCTACTAAAAATGTTTTTATCCTAAAAATTAATCTTTGTTCTATCTTGTCCTTCAAATTCAAATTATTTCCCCCTCCTCTACTTCATGAACCAGTTTCTTCTAATATATTTAGCATTTGCTGTCTTCATTCACTGCCCCACCCTGTTTTCTGTCAAAACCACTACAAGGAAACTTCTTCCTTGATTGATTAGTCAAATACATGTCCAAAATTATTGCTCAATTCCAAAATACCACTCAGTCCCATAGTAGTGATACAGGCATTGCTCTTTTATGGATGAGGGAATGGAAACCTAGATAGTACAATTTGCCCAAGGCCATAAAGTCCTGATTATAACTTCAAAGCTCTTTCAATCATCCCACCCAGCTTCCCGCCTCACCAAATTTTGTTAAATCTTGGTTTGGAATACTTCTGTATTTCCCCTTTCTATCCAGTCCTGCTACCACTACTATGACAATCTAGCTCTCACGACCCTTGACTAGGTTACTTTAATAACCTTCCAGCTGATCTTTCTGTCACTTAAGCCAATAATATGTATTGAGTTATATTTATAGCAGTCACTTGTGTTAAACCTTGCTCTCTGCAATCTATTTTTTCCTAACTCCTTACATTCAACTAATCTCACTCTTCATTAATTTCTACATCATGTATTTTCTGTACTTAATCAATTTCTACTTTATTCGAAGCAGGGAGTTCAGAATAACTACCTTAAATTTCATTTTTATAAGATTATTTAGTTCTTCAACCACTTTTAGTAATGTGGAGGGCATTTACATTTGATGATTGATATATATGTATAAAAACAATAACACTTGACCTGTTTTTTAGTTTCCTTCATTCTTACTTATCTTACTTATTTTGAACAAGTTCTTAGTTAATAGGATTACATCTGGGACACTGATAAACTAAAAGTTCATAAGTTCTGGGAAATTCATCTTTTGTAAGTTTACAAAGAACTTTTGATTTTAAATAGCTATTAAACCATATTGATGACAGCACAATAACAAATATAATTTTCCCATTTAAAATTCCATTTTAGGAGGACATAAGTTTTTTGCCAATAAGGACATAAATGGCCTTATTGATTCTTTTAGCAGAATTTCATCTAGAAGCGGCAATATCTTTCAGCAGGCTCTTCAGGTCAGTATATAAAAAAATTCTGTTTTCTCACAGTTGTAATACATTTTTATTATCCTAATTATAAACTCTTCTTTCTCTAAAAAATAACTCTTTAACTCTTTTGGCCCAAAATATTTCAGGTACCCAGAAGGAAAACATCCTTACTGAATTTGCTTTCCATTATACAGCCACCTTTTCTTTTGAATCTTCTATTCATTATAATTATGTATGTTTTTTATTTGGAAAGTTCTTTAAAATAATCCTTAGTTATTTTAAAGAACTTTTTATATGTTTGTTATTTTTATTTACACAACAGTTGGAAAGTAAAGCCTTGAATATTACAAGGAAGAATTGGATAAATGGTACAGTGCCTGTGGATAGTACAATTGGAAATGACACTTTTTTTGTTGTCACATGGACAATACAAAAGCCAGAAATAATTCTTCAAGATCCAAAAGGAAAAAAATACAATACAGCAGATTTCAAAGAAGATCAACTAAATATTCAGTCTGCCCGTCTTCAAATACAAGGCATCGCAGAAGTAGGTCTATTCTTTTTTGTCTATGCTTTGTTAATAAATTTCCATTTCTAGGCTCAGCGCCTGTGGCTCAACAGGCTAAGGCACCAGCCACGTACACCTGAGCTGGCGGGTTCGAATCCAGCCCGGGCCCACCAAACAACAATGACGGCTGCAACCAAAAAATGGCCAGGCGTTGTGGTGGGCGCCTGTAGTCCCAGTTACTTGGGAGGTGGAGGCAAGAGACTCGCTTGAGCCCAGGAATTGGGGGTTGCTGTGAGCTGTGATGCCACAGCACTCTATCCAGGGTGACAGCTTGAGGCTCTGTCTCAAAAAATAAATAAATAAATAAATTTCCATTTCTAAAAGATGAAGATAATAACATCAACATTAAAATAATGAGAAATCATCTGTCATAAGAAAATAAGTCAAATAGAATAATTAGGACTCCATATCCTTACTATCTACTGGCTTGTAAAATCAGATATTAAAAATCATTATTATTACTCTGCTTAAGTTTCTAATTAATTTTATATTCCAAACAGGGAGTAGGAAAATATTACCAAAGCTCCCAAATATAAATCATATTTTTGATTTTCAGACAGGCACTTGGACTTACAGCCTTCTAAATAAGCATGCCCAATCTCAATTGCTGACAATGACAGTGACCACTCGAGCAAGAAGCCCTACCACACTCCCAGTGATTGCAACTGCTCATATGAGTCAAAATACAGCTCATTACCCAAGCCCCATGATTGTTTATGCACAAGTCAGTCAAGGGTTTTTGCCTGTTTTGGGAATCGATGTAACGGCCATTATAGAAACTGAAGATGGATATCAAGTAACACTGGAGCTCTGGGACAATGGTGCAGGTAATAAGAAACTGCATTGACTTCTACAGTGTTTGCTAGTGAATTGTATTTTAAGGTAAATTAAATTAAATTGTAATATTTTTAAAGTTTTTTACTCAGTTATCTGACAAGTCATGGTCACAAGCACATTTATCTTTTTTTTAAATGTTATGAATAACTGTACTTTTCCTATGAAAAATGGACAGTTTTTCTCTATTTTTATTAATGTCAATGTTCCAGATATGCTTTCTCCAGCTCAGTTATATTTTCCTTGTCTTGATAAGCTTCATTTATGAAATAATAATAGTGGTAACACTAATATTAATTGAATGCCTACCATTAGTTAGACTTTTCCAAAAATCACAGAGTTAGCAAGTGATTCCTGTGAAAGCTAAGCTTTCAAGCAAAGCAAAGCATTCAACTACAACAGTTTAATTCCAGGGTTCATGTACTTAAAACACTGTGCAATACTATCTTTCAAGTTGCTGGCATCACCAGTGCTCCTAAATAGTCATCATTGTCATTTTTACTTTATTGGATAACTAATTATTACATTTCAATATCAAGGTGCTGATACTGTCAAGAATGATGGCATCTACTCAAGGTATTTTACAGATTACCATGGAAATGGTAGATACAGCTTAAAAGTACGTGCCCAGGCAAGAGAAAACACAGCTAGGATAAGTTTAAGACAAGGACAGAACAAAGCTCTGTATATACCGGGCTATGATGAAAATGGTAAGTAGCATTGAAATAACAATGTGCCTGTTATTTAGGTAAATTATGTATGGCAAACATTGAAAATATGGAAAACCCAAGTATACAATGATGTAACCATCTGTATGTTTCAAAACCATATTTGTATTAGTGGATCTAGCATGGACTTTTGTTTCCACATGTTTTGATCACATCCCCCTCAGTTCATTTCATTTACGTTAAAAAAATTTTCCGAGCACCTGCTATATTGCAAGCACTGCATTAGGTGCAGGCACTACAAAGATAAATAAAACACAATCCTGGTTCTCAAAGAATTTACATGATGTAGGAGAAACAGATAGGTTAAATGATAGCTTTAACATGCCAAAATGTCTCCTCACTAATTTTAAAATGATATAAATAAAACAAATTTTTTTCACTAAAAACTGTTACTTTTTCGATATCTACCATCAGTCTTAACCCTCCACAGCTGCAAATTAGCTTACAAGCTAAAGAACAGACATGAGAATGTGAAAAATGATAAAATTATTTCTTTGGCAGGAAAAATTATAATGAACCCACCCAGACCTGAAGTCGAAGATGACATGGCAGAAGCTAAAGTAGAAAACATCAATAGAGTAACCTCTGGAGGGTCATTTATTGTATCAGGAGTGCCTCCTGGTGGTAATCACTCTTATGTGTTTCCTCCGGGCAAAATAACAGATCTTGAGGCTAAATTTAAAAATGATCACATTCAACTTTCATGGACTTCCCCTGGCAAGGTCCTTGATAAAGGAAAAGGTAAGTTTGAGATTATGTTTTAAAATATACTAAAAGAAATACCATTTTCTTTCATTTGCTAAGAATTTTCTTATGTCCTATTTATAAATAACATTTACAAAGTGACTGCTATGGGCCATTATCCAATTATTTTCAGATGTGAAAACTGAGGCTCCGAGAGATAATTATACTGGCTCGAGTTATTTCTGTATGTAGTAACTTGAAATTCTAGCCCAGTCTTGTCAGATTCTTTTCTGCCAAATCGCCTCTCACAATTTGAAACATATTAGAAATTACTTTGAGAGGACTAGGTTAACAGCTTTCTGAGACATTCTTTTCTCCCTACCAAGAAAAAACATTTTGGAAATATTTTTGTGCTTGCACAATTTCATTCATTTATTAACCTTTTGTTAAGTTTTCACACTATTATGTTCCTATGAACTAATCCCTACTCTCAACAGTCAATTGAGTACAGAAGATACGCAAATAAACATAAGTTCAGTGTAATAAAAATAAGCTGTTGTAAACAGAGAATGATACAGCAGCCCATAGGTAGACCACAAACCTCTACTTGGGTGTTAAGATCACAGGGTATATCCTAAAAGGGTTTGCAGGGAACTATCCCTGACTTGACTGTTGAAGAATGAGAGTAGTTAGCCAAGTTAGCTGAAGGTTTCCCCTCAGAGCAAGATGATCATATCCAGTGAAACTCATTCATTTACGACGTTTGTTTATGGAGTCTGAATAAAGTTCAAGCCCCCAAACATCTCATTTATTTAAATGTCCTACTAACAAATTATCCTAATTCCAGAAAGTTTAAATCACTTGTATCTTTGCTCTAAATTTAACTGGATTCTATCAATATTTATTGAATTCCTACCATAGTCCAGTATTGTGTACTCTAGTAGATTATTACAGGATAAATCCAGTCTTGCTAGTTTCCCTATAAAGTAGGAAAATGAAAGCAATATGCAATGTAGATATATATGATATCTCAGAAATTGTCAGTGCTAAAAACATCAAGTATTCAGCATTCATTCTCCTGAATTACAATAAACTCCTTATTGTACACTCTCAAAAGAAAAGATGCTTGTTAATCTTTCACAGTATAGCATTTTCAAGCTGTATTTTTATCATTATCCCATGCTGATTATAGGAACTAAAAGTAGAAGAATTACTACATATCCAGACACTGAGGGGAAAGAACATCCCAGTGTATAACCAAAAATGCATAAAGTATGTGGGCTCTAATCCTCTTTCCTGGTGACAAATAGGAAGGAGCAGTAGTGACTGTCAAATGTTATCTACAGACATCACAAAAGTAAGGTAGCAGCAATAACTTAAAGAATAAATGAATTTCTATGTAATCGCAAATGGAGCACTTAAATTCCCCAGGACACAATTTCTGTATTTGTCAAACATGCAAACTAGACTAAGTGACCTAGAATTTCTAAAACAAGTAGATATAATTCTAATATTTTATAATTTTCTGATTATATCATTTTTGGTTTTAACTTAACAACTATATTGTTGGCTAACAAGTAATTAAGGAGATCAAATAGATGCTCAACACGGTACCCTGAGTGACGGACACAAAAGGAGAAGAACATATAGTCTTTGTCCTTAAGAATAATAGGATATAATCAAAAATAACTGCAAAAATAACTCCAAAAAATAATCTGGAATACCATTCCATGTAGTAGGAGTTTATGGAAGAGAATCATTACAGTGAATAAAATACTTGAACAAGACTTCATGAAGTTGGGCTTTGGTCGGATGAGTATGATTTGCATGAGTACAATTTGCATAGGTAGCAGGAAGAAGGCACACTGCAGGGAGAGAAGGGACCAAATAATGTGATCGAGGTCAAGAAAGCAAAAATTTTCAATAGAATATCTGAATTAAAATGCAAGAAAGAAAGAGAGAGAAAGGGGGAAGGAGGGAGGGAGGGAGGGAGGAAGGAAAGATGGAAGGAAGGAAGGAAGGAAGCCATCTAAAAGGAACACAGAGTTTTTGTAAAGAGTAATAGAATGGATGATAAAGCCTATTTATGGAGAAAAAGGGGCCTTAAATTAAAACACACACACACTTGAAATATCGTCATCATTTCATGAAAAGATTAAAAATAAAGTCTTCACTTCAAAAAAGGACATTTGATATTTTATCATTCATCATATTTCAGAATGTGAGGATATATTTTTATACTAATGACTGATAAGAGTTCTAAAAGCAGTACAGAATGAAACATTTATGTCGTCATCTTCCTTTCCTTTCTCAATTAAGTAATAGCAGTTGTAACAGCTAATATTTCAAACATTTATTAAACACTCATTAAATCATGTTAGACATGTTTCATGTATTATTATGTACATATAATTCTCACTACTAAAATAGTAGATATTCATAAATATTTGCTGACTGAATTGAATAACTCAATCTCTATTTTGAAGATTAAAAAACTAGAGGCAGGAAAAGTTAAAAAAATGTTGCTTTGCTACACAGCTAGAAAGTAGTAGAATTAGGGTACTAACCAAGTTCTGCCTAGCTCCTGAGCACATATTTCATGTTGCTGAAAGTACACATCCCAGTCTCTCTGCCTCCTTTTACTCTTCATCCATATCCCTGTTTCCCACTCTATTTATCTTTTCCCTATTACTCTCCTTTCAACTTAATGAGAAATAATACAGAAGTGGGGTACTGAATGCCTTCACTGTACTGACATATTATTGTGTCCCTTGCTCTAAATGAAAAACTGAATTCAGCTCCTTATGTTACTCTTTCTAAAAACAGATACAGATTTCTTATTTTTTAGTACTATATGATTTTGAATTAAAATTTTCTTGGATTAGGTAACTCTACATTTAAAAAAAATAACTGTACACATATTTGTCCTTAAAATAAAGAAGGTGGAATAACCAAACAAAAATAATGGAATTTCTTTAACTAAAACCTAGCGTGCATTTCTTAGGCTCCCAAATGTAAGGCAGTGAAGGCAGCAGCAAGGCATCCTGGTGATTTTAATATTCACAAAGTATCTATTTGTTTTCCAGCTGACAGATATGTCATAAGAATAAGTACGCATTTTCTGGACATCCAAGAAGATTTTAATAATGCTTCTTTAGTGAACACTTCTGGTTTGATACCTAAGGTAGCTGGTTCTACAGAGAATTTTGAGTTCAAACCAGAACCTGATAAAATAGAAAATGGCACCATTTTCTATATTGCAATTCAAGCCATCCATGAACCCAGTCTCACCTCAGAAGTCTCTAACATTGCACAAGCAACTAAGCTTATTCCTCCACAGGAGTCCAGTACCCCTGCCCTGGGTACCAAGATTTCTGCAATCAGTTTGACAATTTTTGGATTAGCTGTGATTTTATCTATATTTTAAACTAGAAATTGTTGGTGAAACACAAATATAAGAGGGAATCTACCTAACAAATGCAAACATTGTAACCTACAAAATAAATGAATTAGAAATTGTTTTAGAACTAAAATTCAATGTTTTTCACATTTGGTAAACATTTATTTAGAATTTAATTTATTATATTTATTGTTATAAAACTCTATAATATAAAAGTGAATGTATGAAGGTTATAAATTTCCTAATTACTTGAGTTAATAATACTAATTGAATTGCTAAATGTAAATCAGAATGAGTATACCATTTTCTGTCTTTGAGCAATCCATTCATTAATTTTTAATATGAAAAGAAGATATATATTTGTACTTGTAAGCTTTTAAAGAAACATTTTCAGAGTGTGCTACAAACTCATTTGGTATATTAACAAATCAAAATGTATCTAGCCATTTGAGAAAAATTCATATACATATAGCAGCAAATATTTTATAGAACTTATATTTCATTTTTTATTATAAATGAAAATCTTTACATAAGCTGTAGTCAAAAGGGACCACAATTTTTCAATGAAAAATAGTAGTAAAGAGGTCAAATATGTTTTTATCATTGATTCAAAGTAGTAGCCAGGTATAGTGGCTCATACCTATAATCTAGCACTCTGGGAGGCCGACCAAGGAAGAGGATCCCTTGAGCTCCAGAGTTTGAGACCAGCCTGAGCAAGAGTAAGACCCTGTCTCTATGAAAAATAAAAAAATTAGCAGGGTGTTATGGCAGGCACCTATAGTCCCAGCTACTCAGGAGACTAAGGCGGGGGAGCACTTGAACCCAGGAGTTTGAGGTTGCTGTGAGCTAGCCTGACACCACAGCACTCTAGCCCAAGCCACAGGGCAAGACTCTGTCTCCAAAAAAAAAAGTTGTATATTAAGTATGGTAAGAATAGAAAAACAAGTATCACATGAACTCAATACTAAACTGGAATTAGTCAATCAACATTTATGTGCACGTATGGAATTATAATTCAATGAGTCAGTGAGAGGGGAGGAGAAGTTGGGTTAATTCGCACCTAACGGGCACAATGCACCCATTCAGGATGGAGAAAACACAACTTTGACCTGAAATGTACAAAAGCAAATTATGTAACCAAAATGTGTGTACCCCTGTAATATTCTGAATTTTTTTAAGTGGTATATTAAAGTTTTAGCCCTAGTTGTGAAATGACTAGCAAAAAGTAGGTCTTTTGAATGAAATGTGGAACACTACAATAAAGTTCTATTTCTATTCTGAGACCATCTTTAGGTCCTAAGGGTATTACCAAGATGCTTCATTAGAGCAGGGATTTTTTTTTTTTTTTTTTTTTGCTGCTATATCCTCAGCACTAGAACAGTACTTAATACATAGTACATTTTCAATAAATGTTTGTCAAATAAGTTAATGAATACTTTTATACCCACAAAATACATCCAAATTTTACCCCATTACATCCAAAAGTATCTATAAAATATCATGTGCACGTGGTATTGTAAGAACTTATTATAATGAAAACTTACTGACATTGATCTGAACCAACACATAAACTTTCAGAAAATTAACTGAAAAAAATTATAAAGTCATAAAATATTACCAAACCAAATCCAGAAAAATATGTGAAAAATAATAATATATCATGACCAAGTTCAGTCTATCCCAGGAATCCAAATATGATTCAATACTAAAAAAAAAAAAAAATCAATGTAATTCACCACAGGAACGAATGAAAAAGAAAAATCATATGATCATCTCAGTACATGCAGAAAAGTATAATTCAACCACAATTCTTCATTCAAAATGAAAAATTTGAAACCATTAATCTGATATATTAACCTTAAAGTCCAAACTGATCGTTTAAAAATAAAAAAACAAAGGGGGCTAGCACATTGGGAGGCTGAGGCAGGAGGATTGCTTGAGGCCAGGAGTTTGAAACCAGCCTGAGCAAGAAGAGCCCATCTTTACAAAAAGTAGAAAAATTAGCCAGGCTTGGTGGCACATACCTATAGTCCCAGCAACTCAGCTGGCCGAGGCAGGAGAATCACTTGAGGCCAGGAGTTTGAGGTTGCTCTGAGCTATGATGATGACATCACTGCACTCCAGTTAGGGCAGCTGAGCAAGACCCTGACTAAAAAGAAAAACAGAACAGAATGGATTGGTTAGGAAAGGAAAAGAAAAGAAAAAGAGAGAGGGGAGGGAAGGGAAGAAGGAAGGAACAAAGGAAAGGGGAAAGAGAGAGAGGAGGGAAAAGAAGAAGGAAGGAAAGAAAGAAGGGAATTAAAAGAAAAGGAAAGAGCATTAAATTTTCAAGTAGAGATGAGGAATTAGACAGCAGAGGATAAGAATTCTAAATTCCTGGGAAAATAAATCACTTAAGAATCAATAAATCATAAAAATTATTGATTATGAAACCCTCAAAGAGTTAAAAGATAGTTAGTTTCATATACATGGTCACCATACTAAATAATTATAGAGTGTTAGCAATCAATGAGGAAAGTAAAATTCCTATACAATAGGTAAAAGAACAACAATTGGAAAGAAGAATGTAAAACTGTAATTATTTGCAGGTGACACAGAAAATCCAGTAGAGCTTGCTTGGAGGTTCTAGCAGGGAGTGCAGCTGCTTGTATCCCTTTAACTAAAGAACGGTGGTCCTCACTCCAGGAAGGTCGTCCCCTCTGACCCAGCACAGCTTTGAGAGGAATGCACATGGAGCTGAGGGTGGAGGGGGACAACCTGCCTAGCCAGCCACAACAGCTGAATCAACGGTGGCAATCAATTGGGTGACAGATGCCACAGCCAGATCACCCTCATATCCTGAAAATCCAATAGAATCAACAAACAAAATAACAAGAGAGTTCTGAAAAGTTACCAGATGCAATATCAATTTATAAAAAGGCAATACCACCAGTTTGACATGTAACTAGCTTAAAAGTTGTCCTTCCCATCCTTCCAACAAGAAAAAAAGCTAAACTAAAAGGCAACAATTCTTCTTAAATTCGCTAGAGAATTGAATTCACTAACACTGCAACCAGCTACTAAAAATTTGGCGAGACAGGCAAATACAGAGAATCACGGCTTAACAGCAACCTGCCAGTGATGCCAATACCAGTCAAACACTAAACGATGACTTACCAGCATCTCAGTATGGGTGAGCTGGAGAGTCAGAAACTGTGGCAAGCCTTGGAGGGATACCCACACTTTCCTGAGTCTTTCTTCCAGGAAACCTACAAAGTTATCGGAGTGAGGATTAGAGAAAAATCCCCTCAGAGTTTCAGCAAGGGAAGATGGAAAAGTTACCTTTTGGAAACATACCCAGAGCATTCTGTTCTCCTTAAGAAAAGCCTAGCCTCAGGAAAAACTATTTTACCAGCGTGTGACCGACTCAGGTTTTACAAGAGTCTAACCAACTTGAGGAAGGGAAACACTCAACTTTTCCTCGTCTTCATAAACAGGAGATTATGGATTAAAGAACTGTAAGCCTGAGACCCAGTTAGAGACACAGTCTCTAGAGAAACCCAAAGACAGGCAGGAAGTCAAAAGCAAAAATATTAGAGAAAATTGTGAACCGACAGCAAACAGTAAACATGATCTAACTCCTAACCAAGTAACACAAAACTTCACATTAGTAGCCTATTTTTCACAATTTCTTTTACCCAGTTCATCATATCTGGCTTTCAACAAATACTTAACAAGGCATGCTAAAAATGAAAGAAAAGAAAATAAAGAAAAGGAAGGAAGGGAGGGAGGGAAGAGAGAGAAAGGAAAAAAAGAGAAAGAAAGAAAACGGTCTAAGGAGACAAAAAAGGCGTCAGTACCAGACTCAGATACGGCAGAAATTTTGGAATTATCAGATTAGACCAAGTGTTTAAAATAAGTGTGATTAATATTGTAAGACCTTTAATAGCAAAGGGAACAATATTCAAGAACAGAAACATGGGTAATAGAAGCAAAAACGTGGAAATGTAAAGAAAGAATCAAATGAAATGCTAGAAATAAAAATATACTGTAATGGAAATAAAGAATGATTTTGATGGACTCATCAATAGACTGGACACAGCCAAGAGAACCATCAGTAAACATGACCAGGCTCATCTGTCAGCCTCACACTCTGGGAGGTCAAGGTGGAAAGATTGCTTGAAGCCAGGGATTTGAAACTAGCCTGATCAAGAGCAAGACACCCCCCCACAAAAAGAGCAAGACCCCATCTCTACAAAAAATAGAAAGATAAGCCAGGCCTCGCAGCACATGCCTGTAGTCCCAGCTTCTTTGGGAAGGTGAGGCAAGAGGATTGCTTGAGCTCAGAAGTTGGAGGTTGCAGTGAGCTATGATAATACCACTGCATTCCAACCAGGGCAACAGAGCAAGACTCTGTCTCAAAAAAAACTAAACAAACAAATGAAAAAGAACCAGTAAACTTAAAGATAGGTCAATAGAAACTTTCCAAAACCAGAAATGAGAGAGAGATAGAATACTTAAAAACTGTAAGATAATTACAAAAAGTGTAACATGAATACAATAGAGGTAATAAGAACAAAAAGAAAAGAAGAAAATAAAGTCATAATAGCTGAGAATTTTATTAAATTAACAACAGATATCAAATCACAGGACCAACAAACTCAAAGAACACTAAGCACAATAAATACCCCAAAATCCACATGTAGACTATGATATTCAAACTTCAGAAAATAAAGGTAAAGACAGAATCTCAGGGGGAAAAAAATCTTATCTATAGGAAAACAATAATAGTTCAGAAACTATGCAAGCAAGAAGAGAGTGGAGTAGACATTTAAATTGTTAAAAACACATCAAAGTAAAAGCCTTCCAGGGTAGGGGAAATGGAATAAGGCTATGGATAATAAAAATAAGTCATATAATAGCAAACCATTGACCAATGATTCTCAGTGTATCATCAACTCAGAATTAATTCCATTCCATATGTGAGTTTCAAACGAAATAAACATGATAATAATAAAAAAGTTCTACCAATGCAATTTACCATGATTAAGGAAAAATAGCATGAATATCTTAATAGATACAGAAAAAAACATTTGACATATTCAACTTCCTATTTATGATTTTTACAAAGAATAACTTAGCAAACTGGGATTTGAAATGAACCTTTTGGATTACTCAGACAATTTTACTCCAAGCATAATAATTACAGAAAACATTAGAAGCATTCCAAATAAAATATGAATGCACCAATACGTTTGCAAACATTTTTACCTGTCAGTATTATGCCAGTATCCCTAACCAATGGAAAAAATAACAAAAAAAAAAGCCATATACTATGTTTGACAGACCCATAACTAGTATCATACTCAATGGGGAAAAACTGAAGGCCCTTCCTCCAAGATCTGGAACAAGACAAGAATGCCCACTTTCACCACTTTTACGCAACATAGTAGCACAAGTTCTAGCTAGAGAAATGGGACAAAGAAATGAAATAAAGGGCATCCAAATTGGAAAGAAAGAAGTCAAATTATCCTTGTTTAAAGATCGTATGATCTTATATCTAGAGAACCCTAAAGAATCTATTAAAAACCTATCAAAACTAATAAATTCAATAAAGTTGCAGTATACAAAATCAACACATAAAACTTAGTAGCATTTCTATCTACCAACAATAAACAATTTGAAAAAGAAAACACGAATAATCCCATTTATCATAACTACAAATAAAATACCTACTGATTAACTTAATCAAAGAAGTAAAAGATCTCTATTACGAAAAGTGTAACATGTAAATGAGAGAAATTGAAGGGGGACACAAAAAATAGAGAGCTGTTTCCTGCTCATGGAAAATATCATATACCATAACCATTAAAAAGATGAAGGAAAATAGGAATGAGAACCATGGAGGGTTAAATCATAAAAAATGAAATGTAGATTATTTTTGAAAAGCCAAGTAGAGACTATTTCCACCCAGTAATAGTATCTATCAAGTTTTGGCAAAAATGCAAATAAATAAGGACTTTTATCTGAAGCAATTTAGTAGTGTTTAGTAAAATTAAAAATATGTACACAACTTATAGCTTCCCTATATATGTTTGTATTTCAGGATACATGAAATAAGACACTACAGGGTGGGTTTTAAGAGTGAAAACTGGAAGAAAGTATCCAGCAATAGGGGACTAGACAAATACAATGGAGTGTATTCATATGAGGGACTCATACAACATCTGAAATAAATAATGTCTATCTCTAATCTATATTAAACTGACTTTAAATATATTATATTGAGGTTTTTAAAACACAGAATGGTAGGTCTAATATGATATTATGTACGTACATTAAAACAAAATATACTATATTCATTTGTAACATAAATAAGTAAAAGTATTTTTAAAAACTGGGCAGGAGACACATTAAACGCGTCATCAAAGAGTTGGGCAGGGGGAAGCAGAAAGGTGAAAGAGACTCTAGAGCATTGGTTTAGTTACCTAGGTCTTAACCTAGTAATCTTTTAGCCCTTCAAAAAGAAAGAAAAAAATAAAGATAATGATTTTTTAAATTAACAATTGCTATTTCTCTATGAGACGAAGAATGTTATACTATTCTTTCCTAGAGTTTAAAAATTTCTTAAACTTTAACAGAAAAATCCGTTCCACTCCAAGCCCACTAAATAAATTTACAAATATTTTCAAAGTATAAATTTGAATTACGGACATGAGCTTTCGTGCCCGCATATCTTGTCCGGCTCTGCGTACATACAGGGCGTACTGTATACCCTACTTTGCTCATGTGTGTGTGTGTTTATCTATAAGGGTCTTACCGTACACAGAGGGGAGGGGCTCAGTCCTTCTTGGCAGCTGCTTTCCTCACGGTGGCCAGGACCGTGCGTGCTCAGCTGCTCTCCCTTCCTCCTAGCATGGATCGAGTCCCCACCCTTTCCTGGAAGAACTTGAGGGCCCATTTGTCCTTGAAGCCCTTGAGCAACTGCATAGGCAACGCTCATGGGCCACAACACATCTCTCAGATCATGTCCCACACAAACTCGGTCAGTTTGAAGAGGCAACCACGCGGGCCGCTGTTCCTTGGCTTTCTCCCATTCTTGCAAAGCCAGGGCTGGAATCTCCACTCGGCTGCCTCAGCTGAAGCACTGGCATCACATAGAACCCTAAGATATCTTCCCTGCATGGGTTGCGTGGACCAGGGAGAGAAGAAACGCCCACACGCCCCCTGGTGGCTAGAAGGGTACCTGAAGTCTCAACTTTTTTGCCCAAATTTTTGAGGAAAAAATAAGGATGTGCTTTACACATGGGTAGTACTAATTCCATATCTATACAAATGTTTTTAATGATTTTATTTATGCTTATGTATTTATGCTTATTTTATTTACGCTTATGCTTTCATGTGTTAAAAGCATAAATCTAGAAAGCAATAACAATATCTGTATAAAAAATAATACCCAATAAGTTTCATTGAACTTACGGTAGATGAACTTGGATTGAAAGCATTTTCAGCCAACAAAGGAAATACCAATGTATTTCTCTTTTCATATACGTTAGGTAGGAGCTAGCAATCTACTTGATGTTTTTGAAAAATTCCAAAACACAATTACCTAAATATGAACAAATTAAAAATTGAATTAAAAAAATCAAAACAAAAGTTTTTTCCCTGAAAGTTTGGGGCAAAAATGCATGTGCATGTTATGCACAGGAGTGCATTATAAATGTACTTATTAAAATATAGGTAGTAAAAACGGGGAAATAGTCTATGACATTTCCATGATTAGATTAGACTTATCTTGGTAGGCAGTGGAAACTACAGATTTTGAGCAAGTTGTAACATGGCCTGAACTGTACTTTTAGGAGCACTCATCCTGAAAACTTGTGCAAAAGAAACTGAAATAGAGAAATCATTTTGGAGACTTTTAAAGGAGTCTTGGCAAGAAATAATAGAAACATAAATAGGGAACAGTGAATCTCATTTCTTTACCTCTTTACTATCACATCCAGGCACCAACATTTAAAAATGTTGACTAAGTTCAAGATACATGATTTTAATTCTTAGCTCCTCAATAGAAATATTCTCATTAATTTAAAAAAATTAAATAGTCTTTTTATGTATCCATAGATAAATTTAAATCAATCACTATGAATTTGTATTGCTATTTTGAATATTCACCTGCCATGACCAAAATGTGAGGGGTTTCTAATCCACAATATTTATACAAGGTCAGACAAATAAGTTTGAGAACTTGCCACCGTGCAATTATGTTGACAGCACTACATAAACAACTTGGTAAGGATTCATAATGTTGGTATATCAGGGTCTCACAGCTATGTTCCTGTTGACATGTGTCTTGCTGAGTGGTTTTCATTATTGGTGTCATGTGTTTTTGTGTCCCATCAGAAAAATGTCAGAGCTTGAATTAGAGTTACCAAAAAAGCAATAAATTTCCTGTTAAATTTGGCAAGAGTGGAAGTGAAATCAGAGACATGCTAGTCTAAGTTTATGGGGATAGTGCCATGAAGAAAATGGTAGTGTATAAACGGATTACATGTTTTTCTGGGGTGGGAGAAATTTTGTCATTGATGAAGAGAGGTCAGGGCAGCCAGTAAAGAACAGAACTGACAAAAACATTGCAAAAATGGGTCAGATTGTGCATCAAAATCATCAGCTGACTGCAAGAAGCACAGAAGATCAAGTAAACATTGATGGAGAAATAGTTAGGAAAAATCTTAACTGAAAATCTTGGCATGAAGAATCTGTGTGCAAAAATGGTCCCCAAAGGAGCTCACCAATGAACAAAAGCAAAGAGGAGTTGAATTTTGCCAAGGCTTTTTGGAGAGGCAAGATAATGTTTGGGGCTGTTATCACAGCTAATGAAACATGGGTATACCAATACAACCCTGAAACAAAGTGTCAAAGTGCACAATGGAAATAAGTCAATTCTCCACCACCAAAACATTCCATCAGTTCAAATCAACAGTCAAAACAATGTTCCTAATCTTTTTTGATATCGGAGGAATTATTCATTAAGAATTTTTACCAACTGGATAGTTTAACAAGTTTACTATTTGGAAGTGCTGAAAAGGCTTCATAAAAAAGTTACACAAAAACTACCTGAACTTTTTGTCAACAAATCACGGCTCTTGTATCATGACAATGCACCAGCTCATGCAGCCTTGTTTGTGAGAGAATTTTTAGCCAGAAAACAAATCACTGTTTTGGAACACCCTCCCTGCTCACGTGATTTGGCCCCCATTGACTTTTTTCTTTACCTGAAGATAAAGAAAATATTGAAAGGAAGACATTCAGATGGCATTCAGAACATCAAGTGTAACACAACAGAGCTGATGGTCATTCCAGAAAAAGAGTTCCAAAATTGCTCGGAATGGCACAGAGGCACCGGCATCACTGCATAGCTTCCCAAGGGAAGTACTTCAAAGGTGACCATAGCGATTCTCAGCAATAAGGTATGTAGCATTTTTTTCTAGGATGAGTTTGCCAACTTGTCAAAATACATCATAAAAGTATTATAGTTTGCTCTGAGAATGAGACATTTATAACAAAAATAATAAGATTTTTGAACTATAACTTATTAGATGCCAGTCACAGTGGTGACTGTTTTCACATATTTCCCTATTTAACCTTTACTTCAGCACTGCAAAGTACATATTAAATTATAACCCCATGTAACTGAAAAGGGAACTGAGGTTCAGAGATGTGAAATGACTTGCCCACGTTCAGATTAAAGCTAGTAAATGGTGAGGCTGAGATGCAAACCAAGGTCTGTCTAATTCTAAAACCTATGCTCTTTGCACTACCATCCTATTCTCTTCCACCAACCAACACCGTTTATTTAACTATCTCATAAAATCCTGAGTTCCAAGTGGTATTAATGTTGACAAGTCTTTCATTATTAAAACATCTTTATTTTTTAGAAATAGAAATTTATTTTCATTTTATAAGAGGGACTGTAACTAACAAATGCAATCAATGTAAACTGGTTCTTTGTACCCTCAATAAATCCCCAACAATAAAAAAGAAAAAGAAAAATTTATTTTCATAAGAATAAGTATTTTCATAAAGAATTAGGAAAGCTTATGCTAACTCTTTGCGAGTTTTTAAGAATAGCTATTTAACTTTGGTAAACACTAGTTTGTAAAATGAGGTTAATAATACCATTTATCTCACAAGATTGTTTATTAATTAAAAAACTTTCAATTCTTGTCATAATTTATTGAGATTAAATGAGAGAAAACATGTAAAGCATTTAGCAAAGTTCCTGGCATGTATCAGATGCTTAATAAATATTATCAATTGTTAGTCTTTTATTATATTTCATAAGTATTTTATTACTGATAGAGTTCAAGTCTTTGATGAGAAACCCAAAGTCTCTATGATCTTTTACAGCACAAGAGAATTATATCCCTAGCACCCTAAATACAATCATGAAGCTTCCACAATCTCAGTTTCCAAGTTATCACTATAAACATTATCTATCTTCACTAAATTAACAACATGGGGATCATCTTTACAGCTCAACTAAACCATGCACAGTACTTTAATTTTAGAATAATTTTTAGGTTAGTCTGACATCTAGTGGAATGATCATAGTCATTCAAAAGATTTAAAATACACAATTTTTTAAGAACTCTAATAACATTCCATTCAGTAAAAGACCAATCTGTAATCTAAATGTTTAAATTAAAAAAGGAAAATCAACTTGAGAATTGTCTATGTATAGTTACCATACTAGATGCTTCACATAACTTATCTCATTTATTTGTTCAAAAAACCTATAGTGCCTGCTATGCGCTAGGCTTATATTATCTAAGATTTTTAAAAAGCAGATATGATCCTTGAACTTTTGCAATTTACAGATTGGTAAGGATTAAGCTTTATACAAATTATTATGTAAATGAATATAAATTATGTTAAGAGCTACAAAGGACTTACCAAAGAATCGTTAATTTGCTAGGGAGTTTTGGAAGGGCTTCTCTGAGAAAGCCACAAGCCAAATTCTAAAGAATGAGCATCAAGGGGGATTTAAGGCAAAGGGAATAGCAGGTGCAAGAGGAAAAGGTTTGTTGACTAAAGGAATTGAAATCAGGGCAGTGTGGTTGTAGTTGTAAGAGAGACAGTCGTACCAGATGACTTTAGGATAAAAAGTGGGGGCCAGGTGAAAGACTTGGTCATATTAAGGACTCATGGTTTTATCATTTGATGATGATAAAAGTGATAAAATATGATTAGTATGATGGAAGTCAACTGAAATAGTCATTCCTCAGTATTCATGGGAGATTGGTTCTAGGACACCACCCCCACCTCCGTGCCTCCCCACACACCCCACATATAATTCGAACCTTTTGTGTGTGTGTGTGTGTATAAAATTGCATAGTATTTGCATATAACCTATGTACATCTCCCTCTACTTTTAATCATTTCTAGGTTACTTATAATGCCTAATACAATGTTAATGCTATATAAATAGTTGCTATACTACGTTTTTATTTCTTTTAATGGTTGTACTGTTTTTGTTTTTTTTATTATCTCCAATCCCCAGTCAGTTGAATTTGGTGATGCAAAACACTTGGATACAGAGGGCTGACTGTAATTTAACAGGAAAAGATATGTGGTTTTAAAAAACTCTGTCTCCTATGAAATGGAAGAGAATGAATGAGAGTGTAGAGAGAAATAACAGGACCAACTAAGAGAATATTTCAATGGTCCAAACAATAGATGATTTGGGGTTGGCCTATAATGGTTGCTATCAAGATATATTTTGAAAGTAAATTCATATCTTGATGATAAATTGGATACTGGAATAAGCCAGGGGGTATTGGAACATAGGGGGACAAGCAAGCATTGAAAATACCCCCAGATTTCTATCTTGGATAGAAGATAGAAAGTGGATGGAGGTTTGAGATGATGAAGAATGCGACCAACCTTTCATTACTGAAGAATAACTCATAGACATTTAGTTATTTAACTACAAACAATTGTTTTGTACATATTGGAAGACATTCATTAGAATGCTGTCCAGGGATAAGGGCAAAAGCTACACCTATAAGGGAAAAAACTGCAGTCTGGGAAGACTGAGTCCTGTTGGCACATTTTTCAGGGTAAACTGATGAGCTGGCAACAAAGAGGTCAACCTAGGTAGGCCGTCTGTCTTTGTGAAGGTTGTCCAGGCATAGCAAAGGGAACAATTTCAATTGCACTGGATTCTTCCCAAACTCTGAGTTTCCTGAGGTGCAAACTGGAGCAGACTGCCCTAGAACGATGTCTATCAAGACCCTTTTATTAGCATGTCCACCTTCGTTAGGCCAAGTCTGCATCATTTCCCTTAGCAGTATTCTTCATTTTCCTCCTTTTGGTCTGAACAAACTCCCAAAGATGCATATTGCCATGAGGGGTTCAGTTACTTTTTGAGTTAATGTTATCAATTGGATATCAATTTAAGATAATACATGTGAAATAACATTTAAGATCTCATGCAGGGCCTATAGGCTCAGTTAAAGATTTTGTTCTTTATCCTATGAGTAATGAGAAATCACTAAAGGATTAAAATCAAAAGAGTAACTCCATAAGAAATTTAACTTTTAAAATTTAGAAAAATGTTATGCTGATTATGAGACAATTGGAAAGTTGCTCACTGAGTATTTCCTAATTGTTAAATTTATTTTAGGGGTAAAAATGGTATTGTGGTTAAGTTTAACCAAAAAAAAAAAAAAAAGAAAGACTTCTTGTCTTTTAAAGATTTACATGCTAGAAAACCAAGAGTCATGTGTATGGATAGATGTATATAAATAAAGGAAATTATCTGCCAGGTACATTGGCTCACACCTGTAATCCTAGCACTCTGGGAGGCTGAGGCACGTAGATTGCCTGAGCTCATGGGTTGGAGACCAACCTGAGCAGGAGAAAGACTCCGCATCTAAAAAAAAAAAAAAAAAAATAGCCAGGCCTTGTGTCACGCACCTGTAGTCCCAGTTACTTGAGGCTGAGGCAAGAGAATCACTTGAGCTCAAGAGTTTGAGGTTGCTGTGAGCTATGTTGCCAGGGCACACTCTACCAAGGGCAGCAAAGCGAGACTCTGTCTCAAAAGAAAAGAAAAAAAAATTATCTGTGTTTTAGGGTGAGAAAAGTAGAGGGGTAAGGATTATACTTTGAGGAACCTCATCAATTAGAGTCTAGAAAAATAGGGTGAGCAAAGAAATCAGAGTATCTACTGGAGAATTAGCAGGAAAATCAAAGGAGTGTCATGTCATGGCATCCAAAGGAAGAGAGGTTTCCAGAAGGAAATAATGTATATAAAGTAAACACATTAGCACAGTCCCTGGTATATGACAGACGCTTAACAAATACTGCATTTATTAAGATGATGATTGAGAAGGAAGTGGTGCAGAATATCAAGTAATAGTAAGAGGTCAAGACAGAAAAATCATTGGTGATCTCAGGGGGAGTAAATTCTGGGAAGTGGTAGGGCAGGAACCACATTGGAGTGTTTCAAGGTAAATGGGCAGTACAAACATTGAGGCAGTAATTGGAGACAATTCTCTCAAGGTGTTTGATATGGAAGGAGATAAATGAGGCAGTGGTTAGAATGGGGTTGTGATAGTAAATAGAGGCAGTATTTGCGTCTGTGGCAATTTGGGGAAGGAGGAGTTTTGAAATGAGATAGACTTATGCATGTTTAAATGCTGGTAAATATCTTGTATAAATGGAGAAAACGAAAATTAGAAAGGAAAAGGGATAAATGTATGGATTCCCAGAAGGTGGGAGAGGAAGGACCCAGAACGCACAGGGAAAGGACTGTTCGTTGATGGGCAGAACACCCATCTATTACACTTTTCTATTGTAATAGTAGCAAAGGAGAAATAATACATGCAAATGTAGGCAGGTTGGAAAGGATTTGTTTCCATTCTCCCTTCTCTGGGAAAATAGTTCCCTGGAATGTTTTCAGTGGCCTTTTTGCGTCCGAATCTGTGAATTGTCCCATTCTTATTTTCTCATGCAGGTTTTGATACCATACATCATTGCTTTTTAAAACTCTCTCTTCCCTTTTATTTAAACATATTTTAAGCAAACAAAAAAGTATAAAAGATAATGAATCTCCACATATATAGATGAAGTTCCGATTCCATTCTCTTCCTTTCTCCTACAAATACTCATTATTTTGAAATAGGCATTTATCATTCCCATGCTTGTTTTGATACTTTTATTATCTCATGTACTGTATATGTATCATCAGCATATAACATACAGGAGTATGAATACATGTGTAATATATAGGAGTACATCTTTAAACAATATATAGTATTGACTTGAATCCTTTAGTCTTTTAGTGTCAGTCTGTGAGAGGTAAATTTTCTCAGTTTTCGTCTAAAGTGGGTATCAGATTCTAGGCTTAGGAAAATCTAGATTGCCCTTGGCTCCATGAAGATATGATTTAACTAGCTTCTTCCAGTCTCTACTATTGTTCGTGAGAAATCTGTTGCTGCTCTTTTGCTGATCTAATCATCACTTCTTTGTAGGTAGACTACCATTTATATCTTATTCCTTTCTAGAGTTTATCTTTGCTGTTGCAGTAGTACTTGGGGATTCAGGCATTTGTCTGCATTCCTGGTTCTTGGTGTGCTCTTGGCAGAATGACAAGACCCACCATAAGGAAATCAAGCACAAAACAAAGCTTATTAAAGAACAGAAAGATGGATTTACAAAGCAAGAGCAAGATACAGGTTTACAGAGCAAGATATGTTCCCCATAGGCAACAGATGGCCCCCTTCCTGAGACTGGTAATGGGCCTGGTTTATACTGTCCCCTGGATCAGCCCCTCCTCACACTTCAGATGTTATCATGCAACCACTTTTAAATTAGCCTTAAGTTACTGTAGGTGACTTTCCAAATCTTATTGTGCCTGGGTGTTCCTCCTTCCCCCAGGAGTGGCAGTTGTCAGGATGGGGTTAAGGTGGGGCAGCACCAAGGCAAGGCACCTGCTCTGTCCCTTAAGAGAGTCTCAGAGGCCATTTGCTGTCTACCTAACACTACAATTCCACTGTAATGTGTCTGGAGAATGCTTTTTTTATTTCTCCTACTTGATTTCTCCTGATTCTTGACTTGAGATGGTCTTTCCTCAATTTGGGGAAATTACCAGCCATTATTTCATCAAATCTTTCTCTCTCCCTTTTTTCTTAGACAATGCATTGAATTTTCTCATTCTATCCTCATTTTTCTTAATCCATATTTTTCATTCCCTATTTCTCTGGGCTACCTTCTGTATACTTTCCTCAGAATTATCTTGCACTTGCTAATCTCTTTTCATCTGTAGCTAATATGCTATTAATTAGTCCATTAAGGGCAGTGCCGATGGCTCAAGGAGTAAGGCGCCGGCACCATATACCAGAGGTGGTGGGTTCAAACCCGGCCCCAGCCAAAAACTGAAAGGAAAAAAAAATGTCCATTAAGTTTTTTACTTTAATGACTGTATGATAATTACTGAACTTCTAGATGTTCTATTGTTTTAATCTGCCTGGTCTGATTTTCAGTGTCTATTTCTGTCAGGTTTAAATCTTCCTTTCTTTCTCATTCTGTGTATCTCCTGTGGGAGATCTTATTTATCATACATATGCAAATGACTCCAAAGGAAGCTTATTGCTAGTGTGAGTCTTATTAGCCTAAATTCTAACAAAGTGAACCAATCGTTATTTTACTCTTCCTTTTAGTCTTCGCCCCAAGTCATAAGGTCCTATCTCCAACTAAAGTCTAAAATAAAATTATAATCAAGCTTTAATTTAAAGTGGAATAGGTATTCAACCTTGCAGTAAAAACATGAGCATAAAAGGCAAAATAATTTTAGAAACTCTACATAACAGTATTGACTGACGCTTTGAGATCAGGGAGTAAGGAATGTCTCTTTAAGCATAGTATTGCCAATACCCTAGACTCGGGGTGTGGTGAACTAAATTATTCCAGCATCCTAAGCATAACGGCAAAGAAATTGTGTTATTTTGAAGTGAGGACAAGTTGTGGCCTGTTGGCTAATATCTTTGCAAGCCATGTGGATTGTGTCAGAGACTAGTTTACTTTGTGTTATTTTATTTTTCATTTTAAAGATAATGAAGACAACCATTCCATCAATCCTTTTTATGTGAAATACTAGATAAAATTAGATTCTTTACCTCACATATTAAATTTTGGGGAAGAAGGGACTAGAATTTGTTTCTTTTTCTCAGTCTTATACAAGTTTCTTTTTCTCAGTCTGTTATACAAGTCTACATTCCCAGAATAAAACATTAATGCAGATTTTAAGTATACAGGATTAAATGTTAAAGTTTCTCCTTATCTTCCCAGTCCCTAGTTTTCTCTATGTATATCAAGATAGATGTTTGAAAATACATTTATATTCTTTTATAATAAATAAATATAATCACACTATAAGTATGTTATATGACTTCCTTTTTCTTTTAATAATTCAGAGATTTTTCCATTTTACTATGTATTTTTTAATAATTGCACAATATTGCACATTGTGAAATGCACTATCAGTCATAAAACTATCTTTTTTACTGATTAACATTTGTTTCCAACATTTTGGTACTAAAAGCAATTCTGCAAAAATGTTTGTGAAATTATCTTTGTACAACATGTCTTTGGATAGATTCCTACAAGTAGAATTTGATGGGTCAAAGAACTAATATAATTTAAATTTTGATAAATATGCCAAATTACCCTTCTAATGTAGTTATCAATGTGTACTCCTTCAAACAATGTTTGAGAATACTTGTTTTCCTACATCTTTCAACAACACTGGACATAACTGCTCACTCCCCGTTTAACTCTCTGCTAAAAGTAAAAATAATCAAAGCATTATAAGGTGGGAGGGAGACGAAGGAAAGGTAAACATTTGTGAATTTCCATTACCTCATCTTTAACATAATAAGTCAATACTGATGTCTGAGATTGAAACAGGTAGTTTAGAAAAAGGAAAAAGGAAGGGAGAAAACTCACACAAAATGACTCTAATAGGGGTCTTTTAGGATGTAATACCCTTTGTGGGAAATACATAATATGAAGTTTAATTATCCATTTTTCACTCAGCTTTTACTTTTGTTAAATTCAAATAAATTTAATGTAATGCCTTCTATAATTTTCTCTTTCTCTGTCTTCTCTGTGCGCGCGCACACGCACGCACAGGTGCGTCTCTCTCTGTCTTCATCTGTGTTTATTACGTAAAAAGACCTCACTGCTATTTCTGGGCAGTAGTACTTGGTTTGCTGGTGGCTTTCTTCTTTGTTAAATAAATAAAGCTCTTACTCTAAATTCCAAAAATAAAAAAGTTATAAAAACATTTATAAAGCAGATATAAATGTTACATACATATTTAAATTGCACATGAACTTTATGGACACCCTGTATGTAAGCATACATATGCATACACATGCAGAGGTTGAAAATCCAAGCAATACAGAAAGACGAGAAATGAACAGTGACAGCTTCCTACCCTTCCCACTCCTCACCCCCATGCCTGCTCCTAACAGGCAACCACTACATATATGCTCAGTGCTGTATTTGTATTTTAAAACTGGCATTGTGCAACATGATATATGATAAAATTCGTGCTAATAATTTAAATTATAATTTTTCTTTACTTAGAATGACATTAAATAGCAAACAAAAATACTATGAAAAATCAATAAATCAAAGAGGAAAGGCATTTTTTTACATTTTTGCACCTTTTTTTTTTTTTTTTGGTGCAGTTTGGCCGGGGCTGGGTTTTAACCCACCACCCTCGGTATATGGGGCCAGTGCCCTACTCACTAGCCACAGGTGCCGCCCCTTTGCACCTTTTTGTTTAAGATAAGAGTCTTACTCTATTATCTGAGCTAGAATGCTATGACATTTGACTAGTTGTCAGCAGTCTCTAACTCCTCGGTTCACATGATCCTCCTGCCTCACCCTCCCAGGTAGCTGGGATCATAGGTGCCCACCACAACACCCAGCTAATTTTTCTATTTTTAGTAGAGACAGGGTCTCACTCTTGCTCAGTCTGGTCCTGAATTCCTGAGCTCAAGTGATCCTCCTGCCTGGGTCTCCCAAAATGCTAGGATTACAGGTGTGAGCCACTGCACCCAGACTATTTTTACAACTTTCAACAGCACTTTTCTTTAGCTGTTGAACAAAAAACTCCATACTTTCATTTTGCACTGGTCCACGTAAATTATGTAGCTGGCCTCGTTTATCAACATAAAACTGAAAGGAAGTTTCAGTGAAAATGGGAAACTTTCAAGTCTTGCCCTACAGCAGCATGACAGATATTGACAGTTGCTTACCCTATAAGTATAGTCTCTTTCTTAACAGAAGCTCCATTTTGTTCAGAATGACGATATGTGTTATTCAGAAAATAAGACTATTTTTTTAACAGTGAAAATTGCATTTACCACTCTATTGCATTTGTGGGAACTATTAATAAATGACCCAGTTCTAGTTAAAAAGATGCAATTAAAGATTTACTAGGTAGAGCTTATGAAAAACTATTTTCTTCACTTAAAAAAGACAAAGCAGGATTCACCCTTCATCCTTCTTTTCCCTTGAAAACATGTGTGATGCCTAGAGGCACAGAAGCTATCCTGAGATAAGAGGATGAAAGCTGCATTATAAGAATGGCTAAAATAAAACAAATAAAATTGCCTACCTCTGAACTTCTTGATAGGTGAGTAAATAAAGCCCTATTTGGGTAAGTCACTACAGCCATGTTGCTGGTAATTGAGATGAACACAATTGATCCTTAACCAATACAGGCAGACTAGACAACATGAAAACTTTTCCATTATAAACACTTAGTAATGCTGGTTAAAATGCAGCAAAAATAATAATAATAATAATAATAATAATAATAATAATAATAATATATAGTTTAAGTTTACAGAAAAAGGACAGAGAAATACCCAGATGACAGAAATAAAGAGGAAATTGGATACCACAGCCTTGAGCACACAATATGACCCTATCTGGAATGGGGACAGGATTGAATGAGTGAAGTGTTTAAATCTTTATATCCATGTGTTAATGAGTAGATAAAGAAAATGTGGTATATATACACAATAGAATACTATTCAGCCTCAAAAAGGTGGGCTAGGGATGGTGAGCACCTACAGTCCTGTCTACTTGAGAGGTGGATCCCTTGAGCCCAGGAATTCAAATCCAGCCTATAGACATCACAGTGAAAAGAAAATGGAAGAAAAAATTGGAAAGCCTGTCATTTGTAACAACAGGGCTGAATCTGGAGGACATTATGTTAAGTGAATCAAGCCAGACTCAGAAAACCAAATGTTAGAAGATCTTACGGATATGTGGAATCTAAAAGAATGGAACTCACAGGAGCAGAGCAGAATGGTGGTTAACAGGGGTGAAGGTAAGGGGGGAACAGAGAGGAATGGGTGATTTGGGTCAAAGGGTAAAAAATTTTGGTTAAATAAGAAGAATAAATTCAAACGATCTATTGTAGAACAGGTAACACATTCTTGAAAATCACTAAGAGATTAAGTTTTAAGTGTTTTCACCACAAAAATTACAATTGAGGTAATGAGTATATTATTTAACTCAATTTAACCATTCTACAATGTGTACATATTCCAAAACATCATGTTATATACAATATAGTATATACAAATTTTTTATCACTTTAAGATGATTATTTTTTTAAAAAACACAGTAAGATAAAACCTTGGGTCCTCGGTGCAAGCAGAAATCAGTAATTATGAGCACCCTCCCTCACTTCTTGCCCTCATACACACAAAAATTAAAAACCCATGAAGTTCTGTACCTCAGTGAAAGGATAAACTAGACAAAACCTACCCCCGGTACAGTGAGATGACAAAGAAGCTTTTCTGTCATAGAATAACTCTGAAGGAAGAGAAAAGATCTCTGAGAATCTACATCATTTATAGACATACTATCCATTAACTTGGGTTTACAAGAAAGAAATTCATACAAAAATTACTCACTGGCCTATAATTACCATGGATCTCTGACAAAATATTTTTTTAAAGATCACTAAACATGAGTCCTTAAAAAAAACAAAAGCTATGATCCATGAGACAGAGGAGGAATCAATCCACAAAGAACAAGTCATCGGACACAATAAAAGTAGTAGACCTTTACTGGCAAAAGACTATATAATCCCATTCATGCAGTTTAAAAATATAATATGCTAGTACCATTTATAGACACATATAAATTCAATGACAATACAAAAACATAATAGAAATTAATCATACCAATTTAAGAATAGTGATTAACTCTAAAGGGGAAGGGATAATGTCAAGAAAAGTCTGAAGAACTGTTTCAGATTGAGGGAGGACTGAGCAACATGCCAACTTGGCACAACATATGATCTTGACTTAGATGCTTTTGCTATAAAGACAGTGCATTGTTGTTTGGTGGGCCCAGGCTGGATTCGAACCTGCCACCTCTAGTGTACATGGCTGGCACCTTAGCCACTTGAGCTACAGGCGCAGAGCCCCTTATAATGCTTTTTAGTTTGTTTTCTGTTTGTTTTTTAATTTTGTTGTTGTTGTTGTTGCTGTTGCAGTTAGGCTGGGGCTGGGTTTGAACTCACCACCCTCGGTAGTTGGGGCCAGCAACCCACTCACTGAGCCACAGGCACCACCCCCCTTACAATGTTTTTACTGCACTCATCTTGAAACCTTTAACGACAGCAGTTGCATCTGTGAATGTGAGTTATGTCATTGCCTGCTGGGCCTGCATTTTCCCAGCCTTATAGTATCAAAAGGACACAACCACACAAAAAATACAGAGAGGTTGGTCTTATTTTTCAAATAACGATGTGCCGCCTTCCATGCTTGTACCTGTCCTAACTTCCTTTGCTTAAGAAGTTACTTGAATGGCAGATTTTTTAAATAGATTCCACAGCATATTCTCATTTGTTATTAAAGTTGGTTATGCTAAATTGGCAAGAGCTTTCCTAACTTACTCACCAGCTTTATACTTGTGTCCTCCACCTTGGCACTTTATGTCACTGGCACCGGGCTTTGCAGACACTGGTGTTGATTTGTAATCCAGATGCTTTAAAGTAATCACAAAGTCCATGCAGCAGCAAATATTACTAGTTACAGAGCCACTGGTGGGAGTGGACAAGTCTTCAAAGGCTGTCAAGTTACCTGAGCTTGAGGGCAGGACATTGTGTTATTCAGGTGTTATCTCCAGCGCCTTAATCGGGGCCTGGCACTCGGTGGGTATTCAACGATGCAGAATGAATGAACAACGGGCTCCGAGGCGATAATAAATTCAGCATTATTCCACAAACATTAGCTGAGCACCATCCAGGCCTCAGGGACCAGCGTGGTGCACGTGTGCTACAAGATGACTAGGGCCTGTTGGTTCTAATTTCATAGATACTGTAATTCTATGCTGTTAGCTTACGTATTTCCTCTTAAAACAAAAAGCAGGATTTGGACTGTCTCCACTCTGCAGTCTCAGAGGTTAACTACCACTGCGCCACCAGCGGCGACCCCGCGAACCCGCCGCGCCCCTCGCGGCACGCTCTGCCGGAGCCGGGCGGAGCTCCCGACGCGCCCCGGGGCTGGCCGCCGCCGTCCTGCAGGGGGCGCTGTTCCCGCGAGAACTTCGATAAAACGCTCCGCCCCGCGGCCGGCGCTCGCTTCCTCCGCGGGAACCCAGGGTCGGGGTCGGCCTCCGGCTTGCCCGCCGCGGCGCCCAACCCAGCTCCTGGGCCGCCGCCGCCGCCGCCGGGGCGCGGCCTGCTCTGGGGCCCTCCCTCTCGTCCCCGCCCCGCCTCGTCCTCCCCCTCACGCAAACGACAGCTGAGGCGGCGGGGCTGGCGCCGCCTCCCTCCACCTACCACGTCTGCCCCGCCGCTCGAGCCCGGCGCCCCGGCCCGGCCGCGTCGCCTCCGCCTCCCGGCTAGGTCAGCCGGCGGCTCCGCCCGGCAGCCGCCCAGGATGAACATCATGGACTTCAACGTGAAGAAGCTGGCGGCCGACGCAGGCACCTTCCTCAGTCGCGCCGTGCAGGTACCGCGGTGGGGGAGACGGGCGGCGGCGCCCCCCGGCCTCGCTGACCGCCCGGCGGGCCTGCTGCGGCCGGAGGCTTGGGTGATGGGCGCGGCCCGGGGCCCTCCTCGCCCGGCGCGGGTTTTCTGCCCGGCTGCCGCCCAGCCGCCGCTCCCGGGGAATCGAGACTGGGTGGGGACCGGGCCGGGAGCTTCCTCCTGCCTCTGGAGGACACCTTGAGTTCGCCCTCTGGCCGAAGTGCTGCGCTTCGGCTTTTCTGGTTCCACTACGCCAGCGCAGGGGTGATGCCCATCCCGGGGCCGGCGGAGGCCTTTCGAAGCCGGCGGGGTAACCGAAACCCGAGCCATTCGTGCACCACCCCCACCCCTTCCTTTCGTCTCTCTCACGCTCCCCTCGGAGTCCAAGAAGGGAGTTTCCTTTTCCTGCCCCTCAACCCAGAGAGCCGCCAGCACTTCCCTCCAGCCCTCTCTCTCCCTGCAAAGACAGTCGCTGGGCTTGGCAGTCCCAGGGGGAAATGGCAATGTCAGTTGGTGTTCGAACTTTACCAAGGCCACTGGAAAGCTGGAGTAGATAGCTGTCGCTCATTTTCAAAATGGGAAGCACAGGCTATAGAGAAAAAAGAGGTAGGAGAAGCTTTTCAGGCAGAGGAAACAAGTACAAGGACTGTGGTTACAGTATGGGGCTGCTAGGGAGACCAGTTAGGGAGCTATGATCGTGTTGTAGGGCCGTGGTCAGGGTGACATGTTTCACACACACTTCGAGGGGAAAAGTTGACCACCTCTTCATATTGTGCGATCAAGGAACTGTCAGTACTGGGGAATTTGAACAGTTTCCTACCATCATCACCCACTTTATGCCAACTCAGTTAAATTTATGAACAGATGTAAATTTCACAACATGGGTTATAAACAATCTGGTGTTTAATGACATAGTCACAGTAGCAACAACATTTTCTTGTAAAGAGAAAACAAAAACAGTTTTCTAATAGGCGTACCACATTGGCACTGAAATGTCTTTACTGTTTTCCTTATTGCCTTTGCCCCAATTTTATTGGCACAGTTGATCATATGTTGCACTATCCTTGGGGGGAAAAATGATGGAACCAAAGCAAAGTAATAGGCCTATATTGTGAAAAAACTGTGTGTCAAGCATTTTGTTATGTATTTGACTTGTTATCTTTAGTCCTTTTGGTAAATTTGCCACATAGATGTTATTAACCCTCTTTTAACATGACGAAGCAGCCTCAGAGAGTTTAGTAACTTGCTTAACTTGCACTACTAGTAAATAAGTAGGTGCTGTCTGACCTACTACTGCAAGCTGCTTTTTCTTCCTGGATAAGTTTTGCAGGTTTAAGGTACAAATAAACGTATGTAGAGTAATAGTCTGTTGTGGTCTAGAGAGACCTTGAAGATCTCATACAATCTGAACATCTCAATACCAGTGGCAAATTCCACTTAAGAAACGAGAAATTCCTTCTAATTTTTGGTTTCCAAGTTCTAAAATCTGAATGTTGAGTGATAAGCTAGCTACCTTACCCCTTTTTTCACCTTCTCCCCTAAAATATAAGGTATCATGCAAAGACATTGAGCCTTTTCAGGTAGAATGATTTTTTCATACAAATGAGCCTATTTCTAATAGTTCACAGACAAGGGGAAAGAAGAATCAGTGATTGAGGTTCTGAAATGAATGTAATTTGTGAGACACTTCTTTTAAACTTAACATTGACTGCATTAAAGGACTAGAGCCCTTGGTATTTTTGTTTTAATGCTGACTACCTATAATTCTAGATGCTTATTGCCGGTTTGGCACTATATAAACTTACTCTTTTAAATAGTACAGTTAGATATTCTTCATAACCCACACTGCTTAAAGAGGACATACACTAGAATTTAGCCTGATTTAAAATGTTGATAGACTTAATTTAAAAAGTAAAATCTAGCAAAGCCCTCAAAAGGTGCACTTCCCAAATGAATTTTAATAACTTACTGTTTTAAATTCTCTAGGAAGAAGTTTTTAAATTCTGTCCCAATCTGTTAGCTATCAAATAGTTTTCTTTTTAGTCTTAAATATGTAAATGTCCACTCTACATCTGCCTGTCAGTATTCTTGACACTAAAAACAAGCTTGTAAATACATCAAGTATTGAAGAAAAAAATGGCCAGAGGAATAGGGTAATGGTAGGGATGGGGGTTGTTGCCATTTGTCTAGATAAGACGGGATGAGCCTTGACAGGATGTAATTCAAAGAGACCTTAATGAAGTGACAGAACTTCAGTTTGTGTGTATGTTTATTTTTTTATTCTGAAAAAGAATAGCTTTTCAGGCAAAGGAAACAAGTACTGTGGTTACAGTATGGGGCTGCTAGGGAGCTATGATGGTAGGACAGCAAAAGGTGATTGTGATTTAGGTGACAGTGGTAGCAGGGAAGGTTCAAAATCTATACAGATTAGCTCTGGGGTATGGGAGAAAGGTGAATCAAAGATGACTGCGGAGTTTTAGTTAGAGCCATTTATTAAGAAGGGAAAAATTTATTAAGTAGGTTAAAGGAGAGAAACAGTCTCTTTTAATGTGTCTATTTATGACCATGTCTGAGATTTGCTTTATAATATTTCAGAAGAAAAAAGGGAAGTAGTTGAAATAAGATTAGCAGAATGCTGATTGTTGTCAAAGCTGACGAAGGGTTATGGGTTCATGAGGTTTTATTATACTATTTTTCATTATACTGCTACATTTTTGTATATACTTGACATTTTCGGCAATACTTTTTTAAAAATAAAATTTGTAAGAAAACAATGCTTCTAAAATATAACATGTAAGATTTGGAATGCTATGTGGTAATTTTTAATAAAATACTGCTTTCTTATTCTGATATTTTGGTACCTGAGTTTCTATACCAAATTGAGATGACTTCAGTTTAATGCCAAAGTACTAAGTTTCATGCTAAGAATAGCTTAAGAGCTATGCCAGTATCTCTTTATCAGTAATAACAACAGGAGGGAGGGAATTAAGCTTTCATATTTCATGTAAATAATTTCATTTGAATCTAATTGTACCTTAAGGGGTAGTCCATTCTTTAGTTGGCCAACTGCCATGTATGTTCATTTTATTAAAAACAATTTTTTAAGTTAAAAATTGAACATTTTTCTTGTTTTCAAAAGGTCAAACTATTAAAGCAAACAAAGGGGTCTTATCACTACCGTACTCTCCCCTTTTAAAATTTGTTTATGAGCCTTGGCATTTTAAAAAGAATGTTAAGGTAGAATGTATAAATGAGTATGAATATTTATTAACTAGTCTGTCAGGGTGCTTTTAACTCTCTCAAAATAATAGAATACAACAGTATCAGGTAATTTATCCTCCTTAAACTGTTACATTACTGGTGTTTTAAAAGCTATTTATTAGTTGATAATTGATCTTTTCAGTCCAGACTCCATAGTTGAGATTAAATACTCCCTTACAATCTGGTCTTTTTTCTCTTAGTCCTATAAACACTGAATTCCAATCAGGTAATTTTTTCAAATTTCAAAATATCTTGTACTTTTCTGACTCCAGGCTTTTGTTCATATGGTCAAACTCTGTTGAGTATCTGCCACTCTTTTATTGTTTCCTTTGCTCAAGATAAAGCTTTAAATTCATCTCAACTATGAAGGTTTCTCAGAGCTTGATGTGGAATTCTGTATCTTTTTCAATTCTGTATGCTCATGTGGCATTTCTCTTCTTTTTTTTTTTTTTTTTTGAGACAGAGCCTCAAGCTGTCACCCTGGAGAGAGTGCCATGGCATTAAAGCTCACAGCAACCTCCAATGCCTGGGCTCAAGCGAGTCTCCTGCCTCTGCCTCCCAAGTAGCTGGGGCTACAGGCGCCCACCACAATGCCCGGCCATTTTTTGGTTGCAGCTGTCGTTGTTGTTTGGCAGGCCCAGGCTGGATTCGAACCCGCCAGTTCAGGTGTACGTGGCTGGCGCCTTAGCCCGTTGAGCCACAGGTGCCGAGCCGGCATTTCTCTTCTAATGAACTATTATTATATCAGGATATAAGGATGCCTGATGCAACCCCTAAGATTCCAGTTTAAATTGGACTGAGGTGCAACATTTATGTGGCATTTTAAAAGATTCCCTAAGTATTTTAGGTACAGCCAAGACTGAGAACCGCTGTTCTAACCTATATATAATTATTTAAATACCTATGAGTTAGTTTAGTGTGCGCTGCATTTCTTTTCTCTTTGGCCTATTTAGGAATTTCTGTTGGTGTTACTGTCATTTCATTGTGTTGAAGTTTTGCTTCAAATCTGTTCAATTGTGTTGAAGTTCTCTCACTGAGTTTGTTTTCAAAAAATATTTAAGTAATTATCTGGGTGTTTGGTTATTTTAAATGTAGTAGCATAGTAGAAGTACATAAATTGGGTGTGATTTAGTAATAAAGAGTTTTAGCACCATTTGTAGGTCCTATTGTAACTTAAAAATACATTCAAGAAATATAATCAACCGAAAAAAGTCTGGTAGATTTGTATGTTTTCTAATTATTTCATTCATTTAGTATATAAATGTAAATTTTAACATCAGGTTAAGAAACCGTCTTCTATCTAGTCTACTAAATTAATGCCAATAGTACCAAAGGATGTGAAAACAGTTTAAGTAGTAGAGTTTTTACATAACGGGGAAAATACACGGATTTTGAATGTGACATGTTTTATTTATTGAAATTTCAGGGACATGATAAAGTTATCAGTAATTCCAGCTGAGGCAGGAGGATCACTCTGAGCCCAGGAGCTCAAGGCTGCAGTGAGTTGTGATTGCACCTCTGTACTCTAGGTCAACAGATTGAGACACCTCTCTTTTAAAAAAAGAGAAAGAGAAATATTAATTTTTTGAAATCAGGTATTTACGGAAAGGCTTGTATAGCATAATAAGACTATAATTCAAACAGATGTGAGATTGAATCCCAACACTTGACACCTTGGACAAAATGTTTAATCACTGTGAGCCTCAGTTTACTAATCACTAAAATTATGATTCTTACTTGTAGTCTGAGATTCTTTTGAGTATTTGTTATAAAATGCACAGCTTAGTATATGGTATTTTTGGACATACACTAAGCCTTGTCATTGTTAAAAATACAGAAGTATAAGGAAGATATAAATGGTATTGCTGAAAATAGAAAACATTTGAAAAAAGACAAACCAACCGGGCAGTGCCTGTGGCTCAAAGTAGTAGGGCGCCAGCCCCATAAGCCAGAGATGGTGTGTTCAAACCCAGCCCCGGCCAAAAACTGCAAACAAAAAAAAGACAAAACAACCGCATATAATGTTCCAAAATGTGAAGCATAGATTTAGGTAGTGTGAAAAATAACAACTGTTTTTACTCTTAGAAAATGTAGGTAAACCTCAGGTAGAATTTGCAACTGGGTTCTTAAATACATTGCTCTTGTGGACCTTCCCATAGAACTGCTATATTTCTAAACAGGTTTTCTACACACTATCTCCTCATAGGATTCCTTATTTTCTTTCCTTGGGTGTTTATCCTTCTAAGCTATAATAATAAAAAGTCTTTATAATTTTTTTTTTTTTTTGAGACAGAGCCTTAAGCTGTCACCCTGGATAGAGTGCTGTGGCATCACAGCTCACAGCAACCTCCAATTCCTGGGCTCAAGCGAGTCTCTTGCCTCCGTCTCCCAAGTAGCTGGGACTACAGGCGCCCACCACAACGCCTGGCCATTTTTTTTTTTTTTTGTTTGGTTGCAGCCGTCATTGTTGTTTGGTGGGCCCAGGTTGGATTTGAACCCCCAGGTTGGATTTGAACCCGCCAGCTGAGGTGTACATGGCCGGCGCCTTAGCCCGTTGAGCCACAGGCACTGAGCCAAAGCCTGTATAATTTTATGTTATGTGTTAAAATATTTTTATTCCTCAGACACATACAAGTAAATGACTTGTTACAGATACCCGTCTTTGCTCTATTACACTTTCACACAGTCTTTTTGCAATAAAAGAATGTGTATTTAATGAGCGATACCTGGAAGACAGTATCATGAGAGTCAAAATATTAAATAATTATGCAAACAGACCTTTTGACTTAAAGATTGAAATATTTTCCAAGTAGGTAATCCTCTAACTGTTGGTTCTCTAAAATATTGTCAGGAGGAAACTTGCCATGAATCTAAACTTGCGTCACGGAAGTTCAGTAACTATTTCTTTAATTACTATTTATGAACATTTTTTAGTGATTTCTAGTCAACATTTAATTCCAGTATGTTTCTAAAACATCTGTTAAAGTTTAAAACTTTATGTACTGAGAAAAATAGGCCTATAGGTTCATACTTCTTAATATTTTTCATTTAGTTCTTCTGAATAACATTATGTCTTAGAAAAGTGCCTTACACAAAGACCTAATAAATACTGATTTTTAAATTATTGATCTGTTGATTTTCTTTTATTCACTATTAGTTATTAAATATAAATTGAGGATTTCTACAAAGAAATTAATATTTAATATGCATAAAGTAGTGCTAATGATTCTATAGAAATGGTGCATCTAGAAGATAAGTTGTCATAGGATTATATAACTCCTTCTTTAGCTCTTTTACTTATCATTCCGTTGCACATCATTTGTTACCTTCTCAGAAGTGCTATTTCTCTAAGCACGCCCATCTCGTGTTCCTCAAACTCCTGCACCCCCATCTAGATCTGAGCCATCCATTGCTTCTCTATTAAAGCCTTCCCTGATGCTCCTGACCCCCCCCCCCCAAAGAATGATTTCTTATAATGCATGGATTATGTCACTCAGAAAGAAAGAGAACCACTTATATTGGTCCTTTCTTTACCATCTTTATTTCTTTGTATCCTTATCAAATTATGTTTTCTCTATTAAAATCCAAGCTTTGTAAAAACAAAAACCTTGTCTGTTTTTGTTGGCTGCTGAAACTCATGAGCTTAGAATAGTGCCTAGCATATATACAGATGCTTAATATTTGTTGAAGGACAGAATGAAATGAACAAACAAATGGATATACTTAAGGGAAACATAAATGTGGTTCTAATTTTTTTTTTTTTTTTTGAGACAGAGTCTGACTTTGTCACCTTAAACACCTGGGCTCAAGCGATGTTTTTTGCCTCAGCCTCCTGAGTAGCTGGGACTATAGGCCTGCACCATCACACCCAGCTCGGTTTTCTGTTTTCAGTAAAGACAGAGGTCTCATGCTTGCTTAGACTGCTCTTGAACTTCTGAGTTCAAGCAGTCCACCTGCCTCAGCCTTCCTGAGTGTTAAGATTACAAGCATGAACCACCATGCCTGACCTGTGGTTCCAGTTTTTAAGGTGCCCACTGGAATTTTTTTCTTAGATCATTCCTTACAGATAATGATCACCTCGGTGTATTCCCTGTCTTCTCTTACTTTTGCTTGTGATATCTGGAAGATATTCTATCTAACCATTGATGATAGACTTCGAACATACAAAATTCTTTTTTTTAATTACTTTTTCATTTTTCATTTTTATTTTTATTTCTTTTGTTGTTGTTGTTATTGAGACAGAGTCCCACCCTATGCCCCTGAGCAGAGTGCAATGGCATCGTAGCTCGCTGCAACCTCAGACTCAGGCTGTGGGCATCCCCCCTGCCTCAGCCTCTGGAAGCCACTGGGACTACAGGTGCTCACCAAGGTGCCCCGCTGGGTTTTTCCATTTTTTTAGGACTCAGGGTCTCACTTTCAGGCAAGTCTGAAACTCCTGAGCTCAGGCAGTTCTCCTTCCTCAGCCTCCCACAGTGCTGGGATTACAGGCATGAGCCACCACGTTCAAAATTCTAGAAGGAGGTAAATCTATCACTTAGAATCTTCAGGGATTTGTGAAGAATACCAGGTTTTCTCTTAAGAATGAGGTTGTAATTACAAGTCCACAGTGATCAAAACAGCATGGTATTGACTCAGAAATAGAGACATGGACATACAGAACCAAGTAGAAAACCAATAGATGAAACCAGTCTCTTATAGTCATCTGATCTTCGATAAACCAAACAAAAGCATATACTAGGGAAAAGAACCCCTATTCAATAAATGGTGCTCAGAGAACTGGATAACCACATGTAAAAGACTGAAATTGGACCCATACCTTTCATCACTTAAAAAATTGACTCAAGATGGATAAAAGATTAAAATCTAAGACATGAAATGATAAAAATCTTACAAGAAAGTGTGGGAAAAACTCTTGAGGATTTTGGCCTGGGGAAAGAGTTTATGAAGAAGACTTCAGTGGCAATCACAACAAAAATAAACAAATGGGACTTAATTGAACGGAAAAGCTTTTGAACAACAATAAAGCAAATATACAACCTTCAGAATGGGAAAAGATATTTGCAGAGTATGAATGCAACAAAGGCTTGATAACTAGGATCTATAGACAACCAACAAAAAAGACCCAACTATCCCATCTATCACTAGGCAAGAGACTTGTATAGAACCTTCTCTGAAGAAGACAAACAAATAGCTAACAAACATGAAAAAAATGCTCATTGCCCCTAATCATAAGAGAAATGCAAATCAAAACCTCCCTGAGATGTCACCTAACCCCAGTGAGAATAGCCCACATTACAAAGTCCCAGAGTTGCAGATGCTGGCGCGGGTGTGAAGAGAGAGGGACACTTTTACACTGTTGGTGGGACTGCAAACTAATACAGGTTCATTGAAAAGAAGTATGGAGAGTCATCAAAGAATTCCCAAATGACCCCGCAGTCCCGCTACTAGGCATCTACCCAGAAGAAAAAAAAAATTATTTTATCATAAAGACATTTGCACTAGAATGTGTATTACAGTTCAGTTTACAATCGCCAAGATATGGAAACAACCCAAATGCCCATCAACTCAGGAATGGATTAACAAGCTGTGATATGTGTATTCCATGGAGTACTATTCAGCCATAAGAAAAGATGGACTTTACATCTTTTGTATTAACCTGGATGGAGTTGAAACACATCTTTCATAGTAAAGTATCACAAGAATAGAAAAGCAAGTATCTAATGTACTGAATTCTGACTTGGGGCCTATACCTCAATGGCTAGAGCAGAACACCAGCCACATGCACCCAAGAGCTGGTAGGTTCGAAAGCCTGCCAAACAACAATGACAACTACCAAAAAAAAAATAGCTGGGCGTTGTGGCGAGCACCTGTAGTCCCAGCTACTTGGGAGGCAGAGGTAAGAGAATTGCTTAAGCCCAAGAGTTAGAGGTTGCTGTGAGCTGTGACGCAACGGCACTCTACCAAGGGCAACGTAGACTCTGTCTCAAAAAAGAAAAAAGTACTCAATTCTAATACAAAGCCAGTAGACTATCTAACACACTCCCACAAAAAAAAAAAAAAACAACTTAATTGTATTCAAGTTCGGGGGTGGGAGGGTTGGTGTGCTCCCACTTAAAGGGCACAAAGTCACAAGGTAAGGGTATATAGCACACCTTATGGATGCAAGACACAACTACATGAGGGACTCTAATAAATTCAAAAATTGTGAACTGGTTGTTTATACCCTCATAATAACCTGAAATTAAAAAAAAAAAAAAGAATGAGTTTGTATAGCCTGCTGACCCTAGGATCAGAGCTTGCTTTTGCCCAGTCCTCAGTCCTCTAACTGTATACTGCAAGTTTATGGGCATAAGCCAGTAGTTTTCAACCTGTGGGTCGCGACCCCTTTGTAATAATGAAAATACATCCTGCTTATCAGATATTTACATTACGATTCATAATAGCAAAATTACAGTTATGAAGTAGCAACAGAAATAATTTTATGTTTGGGGATCACTACAACATGAGGAACTGTATTAAAGGGTCACGGAAAAAAAAAAAGGGTCACGGCATAAGGAAAGTTAAGAACCACTGGCTTAAGCAATAGCTTTGGAATTGCTGTTTGCAGTTCTATCCACTGGGTCAAGGCTTGGATATAGGCCAGTCTCAAAGAGACCCAACACTTAACAAAAACAATTTAAGCTGTTATTTGTAGCCCCTGGTCAGGAAATTGAGTAGGGATTATAACCAGAAGTTTAAGAATAAAATTCTACAGAACTGTTCAGGTAAAAAGGTGTTGATAATAAAGTATTTGACCAAGAAGAAGGATGCTGAAAGAAACTGATGAACAAAACTCAGAAGAGCAGCAAAAGAGATTCTTAAGAAATACAAGAGGGAAAAAAGGCAAGATGAATATTGTTTTGTTAGCTAGAAGTGAGTCATGACTGAGCATAGAATTAGTGCTAGTGAAATACCTGTTAAGATGGGAGAAAACCACATGTTCTAGAGGAAAATGATACATGATAAACATCGCTTGAGTCATCACTTCTGGTGTTTAATTAAGTATCCAGAAAGTTCTAGATGTACACAGAATCTTTTTATCTCTTTACTCATTTAAGGAGTGCTACCTTTCCTCAACCACCAATACTCTCAGTATAATAAAAATTGATATATTGATTATGTTTAACTACATTTTATGATCTTTAAAAGATACCTCCACAGTATGAATAGGATGTTCCAAAAGTTAGCCTGTAAATTGCTGGAACGTAGCTTAAAGAAACAAACGACAGTGTCCCAGAACATCCCATAAAAGCCTATCTAAATAAGGTGTGATTAAAGTGCTAATAATACACAAAACATAATAAACATAAACATGTTTTTAAATTTAAATAATTACTAGGCACTGAACAAAGAGAGTTCTTAGTTAATCCTCAAAATACTATAAAATATGTATTTCTCTTTTGCAAGAGAGGATACTAAAGAAAATACATTCAGAAGCCCACTCAGGTCATGCACTTAGGGTTTGATCCGACTGACTCCAAGCTCTTCTCACAGTGAAGCTGTCTGCCTTTACATGTAAGAAATAGTTACATGTTCTGTATACCAAGCAGTATGCTGTGTTTGCTGTGGAATTTACACCATACATTTTAGCAGAGCTAAGGATATGTGATGACTACGAGATAAGGTTATCATAAATGCCACAAAAGAGGGATGGATAACTCAGCATAGGGGCAAACAAAGCATTCGTAAGCAGTGACTTACAGACACACCTGGAGCACAGTTATTTGTATGTTTAGGATTGTTTGGATTTGAGTTTACATCTTATTTACATAGTTTCCTAACAGTTGAAGTACATTGAATTTTTTTTCTTTAATAATAGTTCACAGAAGAAAAACTTGGCCAGGCTGAGAAGACAGAATTGGATGCTCACTTAGAGAACCTCCTTAGCAAAGCCGAATGTACCAAAATATGGACAGAAAAAATAATGAAACAAACTGAAGTGTTATTGCAGCCAAATCCAAGTAAGAAACTTTTTACTTTTTGTCTACCTAAAATAGTACTGGTGATTTTTATAAATGTTTAAAAAAATTTTTAATGTCTATGTAAAAACACAGAATTTTTTGATGATGGCTTCCAGATTTGTTTAGTGTATGTGCCTTTGTAAAAAAAAAAAAAAAAAGATAACAAACGTTTCTCTGTGCCCTCTAGCAATTTACAGTGACATTTTTCAGACTTTTGTAGAATCATCTTGAAACCTTAATTTTAAGCATTGACTTTGAATTTTAAGATTTATGAGGAACAGTGAAGATAAATACATTTTCCTTTTTTATCCAGAGAAGAATTGTCCCTATATAATTAAAAGTCATTTAGATGCTTGCATAGTTACCAGTTGTTTATGTTTATATAAAGTTTTATATTTTTATGTAAAGTAGTTCATTTGATGTTCAGACAACTGAGGTTTTTCACATAACTCAATAACCTTGCAAATAAGATGCACAGTAATTGTTTGTTGAATTAAAACACACAAGTTAACATCTTTTCCAAAGTAGTGTAGCTAATTAGAAGTGAAACTAGGACTAGATAGAACCAGGTATATTGACATGCAGTCCTTTTAACTATGAGTTTTGCCTATCAAAACTGAATGTCAAAAGCAAAAATGCATACTTTCCTTCTCTCTTCCCCAGCATTATTGTGACCATGTTGTAAAGTGCCATTAACTTTAAGTTATATGCTAACTTAAACTTCAGTCACTATGATAATGTTAGTAGTTCTGTGTCTTTTCTGTTAAATCGTGGCCTTTTAAAATAAGGCCTTTTACGTTTTGAGTGAAGCTTATTAATTACCTTTAGACACCCATGTAGTCTTTATTATTTATTTAAGGCCATTTAAATTATATACCACGGCACTTTAAAAAAGTAATTTCCTCTTGTTTCTTGCTCTACTCACATGTTTTTATGAATGGCAGATAAGCTCATACATGGCTAGTGAACAGAGAAATACACAACTCCCTCCAGTTCCCACCCCTTGTGTCATGAAGTAATAACTGAACTGTTTTGGGTTTTGTTTGTGTTGTGGTTACAGAGTTACAAAAAATTTTGAGTGCTCAGTCTCAACCCTGTTTTTTCTGTAAGCCCTGTGTTACTTTTAGTGTATAATTTTTTGGAAACGAGAGTTTTTCAAGAATATGTTTATATGTTATATTATAGCAGAGTTACCTGCATATTTTGTAAAGATTTTATTTGGACCTGTTGAAATTAAACATTTATTAATATATTAAACATTTTAGGCTCGGGGGTCCATAGCTCAGTGGTTAGGGCAGCAGCCCCATGCACCTGAGCTAGTGGGTTGGAACCCAGCCCAGGCCTGCTAAACAAAAAAAAAAACATAGCCAGGTGTTGTGGTAGGCACTTATAGTCCTAGGTACTAGGGAGACTGAGGCAAGAGAATCGCTTGAGCCTGAGAGTTTGAGGTTGCTGCGAGCTGTGATGCCACAGCACTCTACCAAGGGCAACATAGTGAGACTGTGTCTCCAAAAAAAAAAAAAAAAAATATATATATATATATATACACACATATAATTAAATATATGTGTGTATGTGTATATATATACATACTAAACATTTTAGTAACTTAAGGAAGTCAACATCGGATTAAGCTTTAAACTTTGGACCAAGTAGGTAGACATGCAGTCAAAAGTAAGAATCACTCATAATCTGATAGTGAACTTCTGAAAGTTAAGTAGTATCATCTAAATCAGGAGTTCTTAACTGTATTAAAGGGCCGCGGCATTAGAAAGGTGGAGAACCACTGTTCTAAATGGTTATGTTTTAAAAAGACTCATTTTGGTTTAACTAATGTAAAGATTTTTAAATTTCTGCTTAAAACTAACTTCTGATTTTACACTAGAATCTGCCACAAAAGTGAATCTTATTCCAAAACCCTGTTTTATGTATTATAATTAACCCTTTTGCCAACTCTTGAGGTGTTTCTGTTACTGGTTCATCTCATTTATGGAATTTTCAACACTGTATGAAACTTCTAATTATGGTAGGAGTCTATGTGAGGTGCTTAGAGGTAACCTTATTTGAATTAGCTTCTTTTTGGATTGTAATTCTATTATCATTGTTTCTGGAAACTTGCCATTTTCTCATTTGTCCCTGAAATACTGCAGTGTTAGACCGTAGTGTAAATGTGAATTTCTTTTTGTCTGAAATACTGTGTTAACCAAGTGTTTATTACTGGTTTCTTCCTTTCTGTTTATACAAATGTTTTGTTAATGGGTTTAATCTCTTTTCTTCTATTTTAAACCTATTTTTAATGGCAAATGTTTTGAGTAAATGCAGGTTTAGAGGTAAGTATTACTTTAAACATAATTAAACTAAAACCAAAGGATCATATTGCTGATGTGTCTATAGACTGTTCCAAGCCTGGATTGTTTTGTTCTTTAAGTGCTTGTGTCTATATTTAGACTCTATAGACAAAAAAGAGAAGAGCACATGCTAACACCAAAGCTGTCAGAAACGACTTTTTCCTTTGTCTAGGTGCTGTATGTCCACAGTTTCTTAGCTAGAAATTGCTAATTTTGAAATTACGAATATATATTCAGAGTTAAAAATAAAGAGTAAAAATGCTAAAAAATAAGCCAAAGACAGCTAAATGGTAGGTGAATTACTCTCAATCCTTTTCTGGAACTTAAATCTCATAGAATACTCAAATAATAGCTTTAGCTTTATTTTTAAGTGTTTTTGTGCCAAGATCCTTTATGAACTTTCTAAAATATAAATATTTTATAGTTATATAATACTCTAATATAGAAATAAAAAATTATATATTAAGATATGTGCTTGAATAAATGTTAATTTCATATTTAAGAGGCAGTACATGATAGAACAAAACAATCTTTTAAATAGCTTTGCTTTTTTTGAAATCATTGTTAATTTTTACCTTTCTCCTAGATGCCAGGATAGAAGAATTTGTTTATGAGAAACTGGATAGAAAAGCTCCAAGTCGTATAAACAATCCAGAACTTTTGGGACAACATATGATCGATGCAGGCACTGAGTTTGGCCCAGGAACAGCTTATGGTAAGTAAAAGGCAAAAAGTTCTGATAAGAACATACCTTGATGTTTAGTTTTTTACTACTTAAAGGTGTCATGAACATATTAGTAGAATTGATTTTACCTTCAAATATTTCATGTTAAAATTTTGGATCAAGTTGCTCCTCTTCAATGGTATATTTTTCCCCTTGAAGCATTTCCAATTGTGTTTTTTTATTTGTTTTTTTTTTCAGTTAACAAGTATTGAACTGAATGAATTAACCTGGGTAAAAATATTGTCTGTTCCTATAGCTGTATTATAAGCACTATATTTCTAAGATTCTAAGATGAACTTTTAAAATATTTTAACATTTTTATAATCTGTATATGTCTTACAGTTATTATAGTTCAGTATTTAATGTATTTAAGTATATATTCAGAGAACTTATTTTTTTTAGTCCTAAAAAGTTAAATGAATTCTTCATTTATAACTCTCTTATAGCACCTATGTTGTAGTGCTTCTTGTGATAGACGGCAACTGTTTACATGTGTCTCCTACTTGATTTATTTTTTAAGCTTTCTTAAGGCTCATTTAATATTAAAAGTACGTGGCACACAAGGTTTCAAGAAGTCACCAGTGCGTCTGTTAATTTTGCAGTAATATCAGTATCAAAGCCCATTAACAAAGGGAATCTGGATGTTTGGATTACATTTCATTTCTATTCAAAGAAACTGAGGCTTAGAGAGATTAAGTAATTTATCTGTAGTCACACAACTAGTAATTCAAATGCAGATCTGTCCATATCCAGAGACAGAGCACGTAAGTGCTTTCTGTATTACCTTCCTTACCAATGAGATCTAATCTCATTCTAACATATGAAGTGATTAAGATCCACAGAGCTAAAGCTTATTACAGGTAATACTGGGAGTAGAACCCTGCTCTCGGTTCCCTTCCTGTCTACTTACTACATCTGCTTTCTTACTATACTTGTCCTAGTTAAATATTAGGGTATATATGTTGCACAAACAGGTTTTTTAAACCTGAGATATAAATATGAGTCATTATTTATGATTACTTGAGATAATGTGCAGGGATGTAAAAACAGAGGACAGATTCTGACTTGATCTATTATAAGCCTTATACTTTTATAACCATAACTACAGTTTATCCCTTAGGATCCATGGAGGGATTGGTTCCAGTACCTCCCCACACCAAGGATACTAAAATCTCTGGGTGCTCAAGTTCCTTATATACTATGGGATAACATTTTCATATAACCTACACACATCTTCCTTTATACTTTAAGTCATCTCTAGATTACTTACATAGGCCAAGCACAATGGCTCATGCCTATAATCTTAGCACTTTGGGAGGCTGAGGCAGGAGGATCACTTGAGGCCAGGAGTTTGAGACCAGACTGAGCAACACAGTAAGACCCTATCTTTACAAAAAAAAAATTTAAAAATTAGCAAGCATGATGGCACATGCCTATAGTCCCACCCACTTGGATGGCTGTAACAGGGGAATCTTTTGAGCCCAGGAGTTTAAGCTTGCAGTAAGCTATGATGATACTACTTAACTCTAGCCCGTGCAATACAGTGAGACCCTGTCTGGGAGAAAAGAAAAACATAATACAATGTGAATACTACGTAAGTAGTTGTTATTCTGCATTGTTTAGGAAATAATGACAAGAAAAAAGGTCTGAACATGTTTAATAGAGTTGCAACCATCCTTTTTGTTTTTTGGGGGTTTTTTTGTTTTGTTCATTAGAGACAAGAGTTTCACTCTGTTGCCCAGGCTGTCCTCAAACTTTTGGGCTCAAGCGATCCTTCCACCTCACACCCTCAACCCCCTTGTGCCCTAGGAACTCCCTAGGAACTTGGACTACAGGCCCATATCACCATGCCCGGCTCTGCAGCCATCTTTTTTCCCCAAAAAATACTTTCAATTTGCAGTTGGTTAAATCCATGGATACAGAATCCACAGATGTGACCATAAATATACTCTTTAGTCCCATTAGTAAAATTAGTGCAATTAACCATGCTGTGATGGGAAGTTCATCTTTGTCTTTTTCATTTAGATATTTATAATCTTAAATTTACTTTTAAAATCAAACTGCCTTAATTTCAGTTAATCCTACTAGATTTTACTTAAATGAACACATGGCAACTAACTTTTAAGCAGATAAAATTGATGACTGTATGTGATTTTAATTTTTTACATTACCACATAATGATAAAAAATACTTGTCTCTTTTATAGGTAATGCCCTTATTAAGTGTGGAGAAGCTCAAAAACGAATTGGAAGTGCAGACAGAGAATTGATTCAAACATCAGCCTTAAATTTTCTCACTCCTTTAAGAAACTTTATAGAAGGAGATTACAAAACAATTGCTGTGAGTTGGCAAATGTTTCTTTTTTTAGTAAAATAGTCTAAATATATACGTAACAGTTTTTAATGAATAATTTTCCCTGTTAATGACTATGTAGATTTAGCAGTTGAGAAAATTAGCAAGCGTAAATAATCTAGAGAGGTACATCTTCATTAGAACACAAAATGAAACCAAATTAAGTGACTAATGATAACATTGACTTCATTTTTGTGTCCTTCACTGTTAGAAATGCCTTTGCATCCGTTCTCAACTCATTACCAACACTAAAGTTCATCAAGAGGTTCCTGGAATGATTATGAAAATGTGGTTCAAAATACCATCAAAGAATAGCCATGTAGCTATTCATTTAAATTGGGAGCTAGAAACCTAATTATGGGAAGGTATACTGGCTATTATATGTCATGTCCTTCTGTATCCCTAGAAGTGTATTGTCTTCTTTTCATACTGTTATGTCTTATTGCTGGAGTATAAGAAATAAATTACTTTCTCAAACCTAGTCTATTAGTCTTTATTTTTAAATTTAACTTATTAGTGATAGAGAATGAAAATTTTTCTAAGATTTTTTGCAAAGCCTTTTGCCGTTTATTATGAATGCAACTTCAAACCTTAATTTGCCAATTTCTTATTACAAAATATTGTAGGAACTTTCTATAAGTTCACAGTGGATTTGTCTGTGTGTAAACAAGCATTTGCCCAGAGACAGAAGAAATTAACAACTTAAAATATAGTTTAAAAATATACTACTTGACTCAGCACCTGTAGCACAGGGGTTAAGGCACTGGGCACATGCACTGAGGGTGGCGGGTTCTAACCCAGCCCAGGCCAGCTAAGCAAGAGTAATAATTGCAACAAAAAAATAGCCAGGCATTGTGACAGGCGCCTGTAGTCCCAGCTACTTGGGAGGCAGAGGCAAGAGAATCATTTAAGCCCAAGAGTTTGAGGTTGCTGTGAGCTGTGATGCCACGGCATTCTACTGAAGACATAGTGAGACTCTGTCTCAAAAAAAAAAAAAAAAAAAATACTAGCTTGTCAGTAAGATGAAATTTTAGGTATTAAATCTTAAGAAGTAATGAAGTAAACTCAGTTATAATAAACTTACCTATTCTACAGAAGCTTTAAGTTTACATTAGGAATTCTAAGATACTTTATTAACAATTATTCCTTGTTCTATAAATTTGGTGAAATTTCGTTTTGGAGTAGTTGAGTTACATTTGGTGCTATGACACATTAAGAGCAGCCTGCCCAATTCTTGAAGTAGAGCACACAGGACATCACGGAACCTTGTCCTAAATTCATACTTCCTTCAGAATAGGCACTTTCTGGATAATCTGTAACAGTTTGATCAGGGCATCTAAACCGGGCCTCTACTGATGTTTTGGGCTAAATACTTATTTATTGTGGGCACTATACTAGATGGTAGGATGTTTGGCAGCATCCCTGGCTTCGAACCAGTGGACCAATAACATGCCTTCCCCCATTGTGACAACCAAAAAGACACTACCAGATGTTCTCTAGGGGACAAAATATTAAAACTAATATTCCTTTGTTTTGATCATCACCTGCCATATTTCCCAGACAATGTAGACTATCTTAAATCATTTTAAAATTAAAAACAGCTGGGGCTTGGGGAACAGTGGTCCAAGAAACCTGAATGGTCACTTAATAGCCAACTTTTGATCATATATATTTATCAGATGACATGTATATTTATTTACTAAAGAATAATATTTTAAATGTATATGCTTATACTGGATTTTAGTATCTTTAGCCTGTATTTTTCTCTTACGTATTTATAGAAAGAAAGAAAGCTATTACAAAATAAGAGACTGGATTTGGATGCTGCAAAAACCAGACTAAAAAAGGCAAAAGCTGCAGAAACTAGAAATTCAGTAAGTAGTGTTTTTTTAATAGAAAAACATTGGAGGTTAATAATTTCAAGACTTGTAAAATATTTTGCCAAATACCATGTAAGATACAGATTGTCCTTAAGACTGGAATATGAGTTCAGGGTCTTGTCTTATGTTTTTAAACAAATTCATGAAACCTTGTTATATCCAAATGAGCACAAAGTAGCCATATACATCCAGAGGCGATATTCAGCTATATAGCTGTTGTTAAAAACAAATTATGGTAGATCCTAAAGCTGTGTCATGTTCTTTAAATATCGTAAGTATGATAGCAGATATGTTTTGGAGATTTATTATATTTGGAAATAGCAGAAGAGATAGTAATTAAAATGAGAACAAATCAAGTTTGAGGATACTTGTATGGGGGTTAAAAACTGGATGAATTCCTTGTCCACATAAAACTCAAACTGACAATGGTCACTAATTCTAAAACTACTCAAATAGTGGCAGCATGAACTTTTCAGGTGGCTATTATGAAGAGGAAGAAACACATTTGAATAAATAAGTTCTGATAATGTTTAAGAAAATCAACCTCAGAATAGTCTTTTAAAATTGAGTGGGTATGTATTAAATACAATAATTCAGTTTTTTCTTAAAAGATACTATTTAATGCTCTTTAGTAAATCTAATAGTTACACTGTCTCTACTTTCTTTCTACCATTTGAAAAAAAATACCAGATTTGAATTTGGGACACTTGTAAAAGAGTAGTATATAAACATGCATGATTTTGTTAGAGGAAGTTAATTCTTAGTTTGAGCTAAAGCATGATGTTTCCACTGCCTTCTGTTTCCAACTCCCTGATACTACCACCATTGAAAATCAGTGCCTTAAGGAGCGTATTACCACAATGCTGGGGGAAATCTTATAGATCTTTTCCTTGGGGGAAGACAGGTTGAGAATTCTCACACAAGGGTCCAACTTTTTGGTTTCTCAGAGCCACATTGAAAGAAGAAATGTTGTCTTGGGTCAAATATTAAATTCACAAACACTAACAAAGCTAATGAGCCAAAAAAAGGTCCGTGCATAATTTTCATGATATCTGCCACCACAGATAAGCAAAAAAGTCTTTGTATAATCCACGTGCAGCCCATGGGCCACGGATTGATGCCCTTGGTGAAGTTTAAAACTGATGTTAACTTAGTATTGAATAGTGATGTGTTATGAGATGATCCAATACCTTTTATAACCAGAATGAGTTATTTTTTTCTCTAGGCTTAACTTTTTTGGAGATTCTTTATTAGCTACTGCTGGAGAAAAATCTTTGATAAGATGTTAAATCAATTCCAAATTCACTTCACTTTCATTTTTCAGTTGTGATGATATCATCATAATCATGAAAATACATGTCAGTATAAAGACCATCTGCAGAATCAAACTTTGAAAATGAATACTATGGATGGCAAGAGACCCTAAACTAATTGTAGTTTCTTAGTTGCTAATAAGAAATTTTTATAGTAAAATATAAACTGATCTTTAAGATACTAACTTCATAATCAGAAAAAGTTAAATGAAGATTATTTGGAAATAAAAATTTGAACTGGAACAGAATTTCTTTATTCAGAATGCCTACTTGTGTCCAGTGATGGTTGTGGAATAAGAATACTGTTGTCAGGTTGGAGCACAAAACTTTAACAAGCCCTGTTAAAGTAGTGATAGTCTGCTTTTCTACTGGATAAGGACAGAAGGCACTAGATTTAACAACATACAAAGCCCTTTGATTATTCTAAATTATTTTACCACTGCTATTTAAATAGTTAAGAACTAAATATGATCATAGACCAATTTTGAGAGCTGTTCTAAAACATCTAGAAAAGATGTTAGCAATTTTCTATGCTGTGTGTTTTTGAAGACATTTTTCATGGGAATTTGTTAAAAGTGAAAGGTGATACAACTGACTTTATTCAGCAAGTTCATTTATGCACAGCTCTTCTAGAATTTATGTATTACATAAAATTTAACTGTAGTCAAATATTAAAAATCTTAGTTTAGGGTGGCGCCTGTGGCTCATCAAGTAGGGCGCCAGCCCCATATACCGAAGGTGGCGGGTTCAAACCCGGCCTCGGCCAAACTGCAAAAACAACAGAAAAAAATAAAATCTTAGTTTAGACAAAATTCACAGTTCCTGTTTAGTTATACTCTTTCCTATAGATAACCAGTTTACTTTTCTTCAAACTTTATAGCAGTAAGTCTGAAATACTTTGGGAAAGAAGGTTTATTACATAAAGCCTTTATTTGGTGATTCTTTTTCTCCCTATATTTCTCTTCCATTTACTTGAAGAATACAAAAGAATAGAAACCACTAGGAGTTTGAGTTTGCTTTTTATTTTTCTTCTTCTTTGACACATTTCCTGGTTCTTAGTTGGCAGCTGAAAAGGTTAATCTAACCCCAGACTTTCTTTGGATTTATTTCTTTATAAATTTATGTGTATTAGTTGTATTGTGACTAGTTACTCTTCTAGTAAGGTTTGGGACCTGTGCATTTCAGCAATTTTTTAAAAATTTACTTGCTAGTTTTCTTTTTTTTAATTCTGTATTTGTTGATTGCTAATTTTGTGCTAAATACTCTTTTGAAGAGAACTTCATAGACAAATAATGTAAAATCTCTACTGCTCTCCCTCAGCCTACAATCTAGATACAGTAGTTTAAACTTTTTAATGATGTAGCCCTAGCAATAAAAAATTTCTTCCTGTAATCCAATATTGCTACTTTACTAGCATCTATAGAATTATTTAGCATGTTGAAGAATGGTAAAGCAACATCAAGGGCATTTCTCAAAGGTATACCAACTAAGCAGAATAAAGAAAACCTACCTTAATGTTTCACAATGAACAAAAATATAGTTTTGAAACTAGTTTGCATATTTGATAAAACTTAAGTCAGAGAAGCAAGGACAAAATATAACTACAGGTTGAGTTATCCCTAATCTAGAAATCTGAACTGCTCCAAAATGTGAAATTTACAGTCTATGTGATGCTCAAGGAAAGGCTCACTAGAGCTTTTTTTATTAGGGTTGCCCAACCAGTAAATGTATAATTCAAATATTCCAAAATCAAAAAAAACTCTGAAACGCTTCTGGTCCAAGCATTTTAGATAAGGGATGTTCAACTTGTAATGGATGTAAATTATAACACACTTAAATTTAATAATCTTAGTTTAATGTAAACTTCTTGTTAAATTATTAAGAGTTTTATTAACAGGAAGAAAAATATCAACTTAGTTTCAAATCTCTCCAGTATTTAGAGAATTAGACCTCTGTTATTTTGTGGCATCCAGATTTGATAGAAAATATTTCAGGTAACATCGTATAACAAATATGTTCCTCTCTCCACTTCAGTACTTCCACAACAGTCTAAATCTTTAATCTGTAAACTCAATAAATTTATAGCACCATCACATAACCTTAGTTTAAATTCAAATGTGTATATATAAAGTTTTTTAGAAATGCAAGGATTGCGTGCCTTTCATGTTTCTTCAGGATATGCCACAAGACCTTCTGAGGTTGATTGAGAGAGAACGTGATTGAAGGCATCATAAATTCATATGATAGAAATGATCTTTGAATAGGAAAATTGAGGGTAGGCAGAAGAACTTTCATAGGTGAAAATCTAATAAGATTTTTAGATACCTGGCAGTTTTTAAAGTGATATGTTTTCCCTAAGTGATTCAAATTTAAAATCAAGTATCAACCATATTTTTGGTTTAAAATTTTTTTGATTTTTTTTTAATAAGTAAATAGTGACCACTGTGTGAAATTTCATAGAACAATAAATAGTTGGGGTTTTCTTGAAATAGAAAAAATGTTATGGGCTTCTTTACTACTTGTTTAGTGTGTTCTTTATTGTGCAGAAGTAACTTGTTTCACTGTGTTCATTGGTATATAATGTGTTCTTTGTCTCTTACCTATGCACTTAAGCAACTAAACTCATCTCGCCCTGAAGGAGATAGCATTATGGTAAATTTCTCTTACATGCTCAACTTCCTGCATGTAAAATGGCTGAAGGTTTGTTGGCCTACTGTGTTTTCTACATCTTGAATAAAGTGCCTTCTCTTGCTATTAGCTGCATATAAAATTCTAAAATAGTTGAAGCCATGCATTCATTAAGTCTATCAAAATTACAAGTAAAAACTACTAGCTGAAATGATACTGGGACTTGAAAAAAAAGAAATTGTGTGTTCTCATTGTCAAATAAATTGATTATGCCAAATGCAGACTTGAGAATCTGAGTTTATACCTAATACATAATGCCTTTTTGCACCAAGATGCTAATTTAAGCTGGCACTTCATATTTTGGCAAAGAAAATTAACAAAATTTACTTTATTGAGAGAAAAGTATAAGGTAAATACATTAACTTTGTTCCTCTAGAACTTCAGTGTTTACCTTACTTCCACCCAAGATCAACATAGAATTTTTTTCTGCCTTTCCCGGCTGAGACAACCCCATGGTATTCCTATGGTGGCCACGCCCATTCTCCATCTAGTGCTAACTCACTCAAGAAAGTTTCTGAATGGTGATAGTCCTGGGCAAGAATAAAGAATAAGAATTGTTTTATGTATAGTACCTAATGTATATATTTAGTTCAATTTGAGAAAATTTTTGTGATATTAGAAATTTTTAATTTTAATAACATAAAAAGTAAAATCTGAATATAGCCAATAAAATTTATAAATATAGTATTTTGTATTATACTCCTATATACATAACTTTCATTAGAAGAAGAAGGAATCTGTGTACAATTAATAATAAATTGGCCAATTAATGGACTGCTTTTATTCCATGTATTGACTAAATGCAAGAAAATAATCTCTTAATGGGCAAATTATTGTCCAAAATACATAAAATGTGGGTTTTTTGTATTTTTTTAACTATGATTACTGAAGCCCTGGCAACATTATGGTTTTCCTTAAATAGCAAGAGAATGCATTCTTTTATTTCCATTGTCCTATCTTATAGGTAAATGAAAAGGGTGAGACTATCTCAGTCATTGCTAACTTAGTATGTAAATTATAAATTTTCTTTTGTCTTAGGTAAAAATATCCTAAACAATTAGCAGGACTTTGTTTCATTTATTGAACATTTGTTTTTACTACTAATGTCATCTACTATATAATAAGATATATAACTCTAGTAATTTTAAATTTATTACATTTCCAACTTGTTTCTCAAAAAAAAAGCTGTGTCAGCTTATGATGTATTTCAGCTTTGCTTTCATTTCCTAAAACTCTAGAATCTATACCTAAATGAGAAATTAGAAGTGATTTAGTTCAAATATCTAATTTTACAGATGAGAAAACTGGAACTAAAAAGTTAGATATTCCAAACTTGGGAAAAATGTTATAAAGTTATAGGATTAGCAGAAGACTTAAAAGTTGATAATATTGACACATATAAAAGGCATACTTTTACAGTATGTTAAGCTGTACTGACTTAGTTACTACTTTGTTTAGTCTAATAATAGTGAAAAAGGAGAGTATATCGTTTGAATTAAAATATTCACATTTTTCTATACTAAGTTGTAGAAAATGTTAAATTCCAACTTTCTTTCATGCTCTATATTTTTCTCTAATTTTTAATGCTGGCTAGATTTGGGCAGAGGAAGTGACAAAAGTAAGTAAATCATTAAACTACAGAATTATGTCATTCATTCATTTAAATATTTATTGGGCATAGTTACAGTCTGTTACTATATCTTACAAGATCTGAAAATTACAGAAATACTCAAGTCTGTTTAGCCAATAACTTCCCCAAGCAGTAGAGCAGTACTACAGAGATGTAGTTTGCATGTACCCTGATAAATGTTAGATACCTTTGATAATACGTGGTAATCTTAAAATTCCTTCCTAGAAGACAGCTGAAATACTTAATTTACTCTTTTTTTTTTTTTTTTTTTT
>CAUYRH010071866.1:0-75278 GCA_963574655.1 Perodicticus potto
GAATTTCCTCAATGTTTGTATATCAGTAAATGATTTGATTTCTCCGTCAGTTTTAAAGCTTAGCTTAGCAGGATATAGAATTTTGAGCTGGAAATTGTTCTGTTTAAGTAGATTAAAGGTAGATGACCATTGTCTTCTTGCTTGGAAATTTTCATTAGAGAAGTCTGCAGTCACCCTGATGGATTTGCCCCTGTAGGTCAATGGATGCTTACTCCTGGCAGCTTGAAGAATCTTTTCTTTTGTCTTGACTTTGGACAGGTTCATCACAATGTGTCTTGGAGAAGCTCAGTTAGAGCTGAGGCAACCTAGGGTCCGATATCCCTCTGAAAGGAGTGTGTCAGAATCTTTGGTGATATTTGGGAAATTTTCATTTGTAGTATTTTCTAGTATGGCTCCATTACCTTGGGACATTCTTCTTCCCCTTCTGGGATACCTATAACTTGTATGTTTGAATGCTTCATAAAGCCCCATAATTGTGTCAGCAAATGTTCTGCTTTCTCTCTCTTCTTTTCTGCCTCTTTAAGTATCTGAGTTATCTCAAGAGCTTTGTCCTCTACCTCTGAGATTCTTTCTTCTGCATGGTCTAATCTGTTGTTGATTCTTTCTGTTGCATCTTTAAGTTCCCTAATTGACTGCTTCACTTCCTTTAGCTCTGCTATATCCTTTCCATATTTTTTATATCGTTCATCTCTTATTTGATTCTGTTTTTGGATTTTCTTTTGGTTATTTACCACTTTATCAGTAGTTTCCTTCATTGTTTCCATCATCTGTATTCTAAATTCCCTTTCTGTCATTTTTAACATTTCTTTATAGATGGAATCCTCTGCAGTAGCTACCTCACAATCCCTTGGTGGGGGCGGGGGGGAGGGGGGCTGCTCTGGACTGGTTTTCATGTTGCCAGGAGTTTTCTGCTGATTCTTCCTCATGAGTGATTTTTTTTATCTGTTTCCTTGCCCTGATTTTCCTTTCACTTCCTCTTGCTCTGTAAGTTGCCGTGCTCTGGACGAGGGTTTCGATGAGTCCTTTTTGGTATAGGACCAGAAGGATGAGAAGATTGAAGAGCAAGAAGGGAAAAAAGAAAGAAAAAAAAAAAGGAAAGAAAAGAAAAAAGAGAAAGAAGAGGAGGTGGGTCAAAGGGAATATTGCCCCAAAGAAAGAGAGGCACAGAAAGAGGGGGACTGGAGCAATGTAGGTGTACCATAGCGTACTTTGAACCAACCTTAAAAACCCCCCATCCTCTGGGGGTGCCAGGTTGGGTGGTTCCCTTGAGGTCAACAACTCTTTGCCAGCCTGTTTGGACATAGTACTCCACCTCCACTAAGAAGAAAGGAAAGACAAAAATGCTACAAATCAAATCAAAAGTAGCAAACAGAAAACTATAGGATTAAAATTGGGGTAAAAACCAAATAGGGGTAGAAACACTAGCAAAAATGAAGTTCTAATTGTTGAAAAAGGCACCAATGGCAAATTATATTTAAACTATAAAAATGAAGAAAGAAAAGAAAAAAGCTAAAAAAAATCTATAGGGAAAATGTTGAAATTAAAACAACAACAAAACAAACAAAAAAACAAAACAAACACACAGCCATATATATAGCTTGCTGAATATTGTCTGGGCAACAGGTGATCTTCTGGGATATGAGATGTTAATCACAATACTGACACTGTTGTACAAGATGGAGACTGAAGGCCTCTGCTGATTTCTCAAACTCTGCAGGGTGGAGAGCCTAAATCTCTCCTCAGCCTGCTTAAAAGGTACTTTACACTTCTAACCTTGGCTAAGCCGAAGCTTTCCCAGGAAAGCACTTGTCGCTGGGATCACTCCTGAAGTGGGTATCCACTTACCCAGTGTGCCAAAACTGGTCTCACTCTATGCCCCTGAGGGCTAAGGCTGCAAGGCGTCTCATTCCCCGCCTTTAGGCTGCTCAGTCACTAGATTATTGGCTCCCGTCTTGTCCTTGCTCTGTGACCCTGAGGGCGGAGCTTGCTGGGGCAGTTCTCCCACAATGGCTGGGCACAGCTGAACACTGTTAGCTCCGTCTGGCTCAGTGGCTCAGTCTGAGGCCCTAGACAATGCTTAAAGTCCTCTGCAATTTTGTCCAAGTTCTCCCAAGGTAGTTCAACTGAGTGCCAAGTCCAAAAAATCCAAAATAGCTCACAGGTAAGGCCTTTCCAGTTTGCAGTCTCACTGCTGCTGTACTTACAGCTGCCAGTGGGCTTAGACTGAATGAACACATGCAACCACTTGCCAGTTCTCCATTGCTTTTGTCCTCCTCATGGGGTCCAGAAGTCTCAAGCTGACTCCCTGTGTCCCCAAAGGAATGTTTCTGGGCAGATCCCACCAGCCAGAGAGGCCTGCAGTCTTCTTTTCCCAGACTCACCATGCCCAGTTGTAAGGAAGCTATTACTCGGCCACCATCTTATTCCAGAAGAAGTTATTTTCTTATTTTTAAAAATCAGATTATGTTTGGAATGTTCACTTAAGAAAAATTCAAAACATTGGAAGAGTATTATTTTTGTTTGCTTAAGGCTGCCATAACAAAATAGCACACATCAGGTGACTTAAACAACAGAAATTTATTTTCTCTCAATCTGAAGGCTGGAAGTTGGAGAGCAACGTGCCAGTAGGGCTGGTTTCTCTTTAGCTAGTCAGCAGGTGGCTGTCTTTCACTTCTGTGTTCATGTTGTCTTCCATCTGTGTGTTTCTGTGTCTTAATCTTCTCTTCTTATAAGGACACCAGTCATTAGCATTATGGTAGATTAGGGTCCACACTAATGAACTCATTTAAACTTAATTACTTCTTTGAAGACCCCATCTCCAAATATAGTCACATTCTGAGGTACTGGGGGCAGGACCTCAACCCATGAGTTTTTCTGGGGGTGACGGGGTCATAAAGTTTAACCTATAACAATTATGTGTTAGTGTGGTCAACTTGAAGAAAGCCCAGGTTGGGAGTTATTCAAGAATTCCAGGTAAAAGATGAGGAAAGTTGAAACTGTAGCATTGACAGTAAAAATAGAAATGAGATTTGAGATTGAGAAACTTTAAGGAAGAAGAATTTGATATAAGACTAAGAATGAATGTGGAGGTGCATGAGTGGGAAGAGGCTAGCTTGAGTCCCAGATTTCTCTGCTCTAGAAGAGAAACTAGCTTGAGAAAGAAGAGGTGAGCTGTGCCATTTCCTTATTGAATCAGAACTGTGATAGCCGCCCAACCTGAGTGGAGTAAGCTATTCTGCTTCCCCATTCTAAAGTGGCTCCTCATAACATGGGCTATGTCACACCCAACTGAGAATGCAGTTTCTTGAGATGAGTCTTAAGACACTTATCACCATGTTATTTTGACAGTTAATTCCAAAGTCTTTTAACTTTTTTCTCAGTAATTTGTTACATTCCTTTCAGGCAGGGACTATTGTTTTATTCATTTTGCCCAGTTCCCCAGTATATAGTACCTGGCTGCACACGTATAGAATATAGGATGTAGTAACTTGTGCTTTGTAAATTCTACTTCAGGGAATGATTTGTCAGTTGCATTGTTATGATCAGTTACTTGTTCTTTGCATATTTTATTCAAAGCGTGATACTAACGCCTGTTTGGCTTTCTTGCAGCATGAGAAGACTTTGGGACATTCCATGAGTCATTCAAGCAACATTTCTAAGGTAGAATGCCACTGAAATAGTTATTTATTACCTCAGGGTTTTTGTATTATTACCTTGTGTGTATGTGTTTATGCTCTTTTAAAGATATAAAGTTCTTGTTAAATTTCTGTAATCTGCTCTGGGATTATACAAAGTTTATAGCATTTATGTTTTTCTAGTAAGGCAGTTTTGAGTGTGTATTGGGAGAAGGGATTTATAGAAGAAAAATTCATTCCCCATCCCCCACGTAAATCATATAATTTAAAGGAGAAGAAATCTCAGTCACCAAAATCTGTCATCTCAGTTAGGGTTATATTTGACTGCAAGTAACAAAAAGTCAATTATGGTGACTTAAATAATTATGGATTTATAGGATTCAGATGACAAGGTACCTGGAAGTAGGTGGCCCCTGCTAAGGCAATTGCAGAGGTCACCAGGGACCTAGGTTCTCTTTCTTCCCTGTGCTCCTTCCTCAGGATATTGTGATTCTTCTGCTTGGCATGTAGTCTAACCCTGAGAGCTGGACCTCTAGGCACCTTGGCTGTGGCTGTCCAGCTGCCTGGCTTCTGCTTACATCTCAGAGGCCAGAACTAGATCACAGGCCACCTTTAGCTGGAAGGCAGCTAGGCAAAGGGGGGTTTGAGGGGTGAATCAGTCATTCAACAGCATCTGCCACACCTGTGGTGAGCTCACTTTAGCCTACCAGGAGCACATTGGCTGTGATCCAGAAGCCAGCAGAGTGGCTGTCACACAGTGAGCTTGCTCCCAGGCAGTGCCCATCTTTCACCCCAGGCATAGACTCTTGGTCCCAGACACAACTCCTTGGTCCATACAAGTATGGCCATACAGTTTCCTTGGAGGTGTGGGCCTTCACCCATGTCTCCGGTATGGGGCCAAACATGACATGGATCCTACGGGAACATATGAACAAGTGATAGACTTTGTCCTCTTATCTTAGGCCTTCTAGACACTCTGAAATAGATACTTTTTTTTTTATTGAAATAGTTATATTTTTGCCATTTTAACTTACTAACTACACATATGTTTTCATTCAGGTCATATTATTTTTCTAAACTAAAATCTAGCAAATCCTTTAAGAAATTAGTTGGTCTGTTCTTAGGCATATTTGTAATTGAATCATCTCATTCTTCTACTTTTGTGCAAAGGAAAACTGAATGCCTTCCACTGACTGCTTTTTCATGCCCAACCTCCGTTTCTTTGGCTGCTCCTTTAGCCAGGTATGCTGCGCTCTAGCAATGGGCAGTGATACATCAGTAATATCTGGATAAAATGTCCAGTTTTGCCCCACTACTTTTCAAAGAAGCTGTTCAGCATATAAACATCTAGAAAAACGAGAAGGTGCAGATGCAGACAACCTGTTTGGTTAAGTTGAATTAAATGTGTTAAAAACACATTTTAAAAACACAAAGTAGCACATACTGCTTTCCCTAGTGGCTAAGGGCAGTTCTGAAGGAAGGTATCATCCTGTATCTGTTTATGGGTTCTAGCATAGTTTTATTTGAAGAAAAAATTCTTCCTATAGTTACAAAATGTTTGTAAAACATTAGCTTAAAATGTCTAATGAAACATCATGGGCTTGGCCTGGGGTGTGGGATTAAGCGTTTTGCATTTACGCGGGCGTTATTTACTAGCTATGTGACTTTGAGGAAGGCTACTGCTTCTGAGCTTTAATTTCCTGATGAGTAAAATTAGGGTAATAATGCAAACTTGAGGGTTAGTGTGAGTCTTATGTTAATGTTTGCCAGAACCAAGAGGCAGCTTTCTTATTACCCTGAGCCAACAAACCTGACTGGTGTCAAACTTAATCTCAATTATCTTAGATTGATTGGGCCCTGGGGAACAGTCCTTAATGGTAGCTGTATTATTTATTCCTGATCAAGGGAAGAACCATATACAATAAAATCTGTGTAAGACCACCCAAGGGACTATACGGAACTGGTCAGCATGTGGAGGTGGTCAACATAAGGAATGAGGCCTGCTGTACTGATAAGTACATGTGGTGCACGTCCTGTCTTTGAAAATTAGTTTAACTTAAGGTGATGGTCATGTAGGGAGGTGGTCAACTATGGAGGTTCTCCTGTACTTTTTCTTTCTTCTTGCACACACTTTTATTGTGCTTTTTGTGCATGGATACTTGTTGGGGTCATAGGAGAATATCAAGAGTGTGCCCTTAGAAATTGATTGCTCAAAGAACTTCCTCATGAATCCATCAGCAGTAAAATTCTGTTGAGAGTGTTAAGGAAGTCAGCATGCTGTGTAAAGTTGTTAGGCATGAACCAGTTCAGTGGGACTGGGGAGAGTGGGCAGAGGCCCCTATGGAAGAAAACCTTGTTACTGGGAATACAGTTTGCATTATATATATTGCAGTATTTACCAAATGAACCTGCTGTTTGAGGACACTGTTAGGCAGTGACATGTAAAACCGTATCTTTTGTAGATGATTTCTCCCATTCAACAGATTATCTCCTCACTCTCTTGATTGTTTCCTATGCTGTGCAGAAGGTTTTTAGTGTGATGTAGCCCTATTTGTCTATTTTTGTTTTGTTGCCTATGGTTTTGAAGTCTTAGCCATAAACTTTTTGCCTAGACTCATGTCTTAAAGTTTATTCCCTGTGTTTTCTTCTAGTAGTTTTATATTTGGGGGTATTATATTTAAGTCTTTAATCCATCTATAGTTGACGTTCATGTATGGTTTCATTCTTCTGTATATGTATATCCAGTTTTTCCAGCATCATTTTTTGAAGGAGGGTATCCTTTTCTCAATGTATGCTATTGGCACCTTTGTCAAAAATCAGTTGATTGTAAATATGTAGATTTTTTTCTGGGTTCTCTGTTCTATCCTACTGCTCTATGTGTCTGTTTTTATACCAGTACCGTGCTGTTTTGGTTACGATAGTCTTATAATATGTAGTATTTTGATATGCCTCCAGCTTTGTTCTTTTTGCTCAAGATTGCTTTGGCTATTTGCACTTTTTTGTGGTTCCATATTAATTTTAGGATTGCTTTTTCTATTTCTGTGAATAATGACATTGGTAGTTTGATAGAGACTGCATTGATTCTATAGATTGCTTTAAGCAGTATGGTTATTTAAATGATAATAATTCTTCTGATCCATGAGCATGGAATATCTTTCCATTTGTTTGTGTCCTCTTCAATTTTTTTAAACCAGTGTTTTATAGTTTTCCTCGTAGAGGTCTTTTACCTCCTTGGTTAAATTTATTCCTAGGATATTGGGGTTTTCTTTATTTGTTGGGGAGGGATTGATAGATATTATAGGTGAGATTGCCTTCCTGATTTCTTTGTCAGCTAGTTCATTATTGGTATATTGAAATGCTACTGTTGGTTTTTGTATCCTGCAACTTCACTGAATTTATTTATCAGATCTAAGAGGTTTTTGGTGGAGAAGATCAAGTCCTTTACAAAGGAGAACAATTTGATTCCTTTTAACAATTTGGATTCCTTTTATTTCTTTCTCTCACATGATGCCCTGGATAGGACTTCCAGTTCTACATTTTTTTCTGTTGAAGGGGTGCATCATGTTAATTGATTTGCATATGCTGAACAATCCTTGCATCCCTGGGATAAATACCTCTTATTTATTATGTTTTTGATGTGCTGCTATATTTGGCTTGCTAGTATTTTTTTTGAGAATTTTTAGATTTATGGTCATCAGGAATTTTGGCCTGTAGTCATCTTTTTTTGTTGCATTCTTACCTGATTTGGGTATTAGGGTAATTCTGGACTTGTAGAATGTATTAGGAAGAATTCTTTTTTTTTTTTTTTCTGATTTTTCAGAATAATTTGAAGAGGATTGGTGTTTGTTCTTCTTTGAAAGTTTGGTAGAAGTTTGCAGTGAAGCCATCTGGTCTTGGACTTTTCTTTGTTGGGAGACTTTTTTGGGCTTTTCACTGATTTAGTTCTATTACTCATCATCAATCTGTTCAGTTTTTCTGTTTCTTCCTTATTAAATCTTGGTAGGCTGAATGTGCCCTGGAATTGATCTATTTCCTTTAAGTTTTTCAGTTTGTTAGTGTATAGTTGTTCATAATAGTTACTGATGGTATTTTGTATTTCTGTGATTATCAGTTGTAATGTTTTCCTTTTTCATTTCTGATTTTGTTTATTTTGTTTTTTTCTTAGTCTGGCTAGTGCATTATTGATTTTTGTTTGTTCTCATACAAACCAACTTTTTGTTTTGTTGATGCTTTATATTGTTTTATTTGTCTGTAGTTTAGTGCTGCTCTAATCTTTATTATTTCTTTCTTTCTACTGATTTGGGGTTCAGTTTATTCTTGTTTTTCTACATCCTCAAGGTGCATTGTTAGATTGTTTATTTGAAATCTTTCTGCTCTTTTGATGTAGACATATAGTGCCATAAAACTTTCCTCTTAGCAGGCTTTTATTGTATTACATAGGTTTTGATACATCATACTTCCATTTTCATTTGTTTCAAGACACTTTTTGATTTTGTCCTTTTACCCAGAGTCATTCAGGAATGTGTTGTGTAATTTCCTTATAGTTGTACAGTTTCCAAAGTTCCTCTTTTTATGGATTTATAGTTTTATATCATTGTGGTCTGAGAAAATACTTGATATGATTAGACTTTTTAAAATATGTTGAGACTTTTTTGTGTCCTAACACATATTTTATTGTGGAGAATGTTGTATTCTTTAGCTGTTAGATGAGATGGTCTATAAATGTCTGTTAGATCCATTTGGCCTAGTGTGCAGTTTAAATTCAATGTTTATTTAATGATTTTCTCTATAGGTGATCTGTCCAATACTGAAAGTGGCATGTTGAAGTCCCCAACTATTATTGTATTGGCATCTATCTCTCCTTTTAGATCTGATGATATTTTCTTTATATGTCTATCTGGTTGCTCCAGTGTTTGGTGTATTTATGTTTAGAATTGTTATATCCATTTGCTGAATTGATCCTCTTATTATTATGTAATGGCCTTCTTTGTCTCTTTTTATTACTTTTGACTCAAAGACTGTTTTATCTAATATAAGTATGCTATTCTTCCTTGCTTTTGGTTTTGTTTGCATGGAATATCTTTTTCCATCTTTACATGTGAGATGAATTTCTGTTAGGCAGAATTTTTGTTTTATCCATTCAGCCAGTCTATCTTTTAAGTGGAAAGTTTAATTTATTTACATCCAGAGTCAATATTGATATGTGAGGGCTTATTCCTGTTATTTAATTAAATGATCTCTGGTTTTTATTTTTATTTTTATTTTTGTAGAGACAGAGTCTCACTTTATCACCCTCGGTAGAGTGCCGTGGTGTCAACACAGCTCACAGCAACCTCCAACTCCTGGGCTTAGGCGATTCTCTTGCCTCAGCCTCCTGACTAGCTGGGACTACAGGCGCTTGCCACAATGCCTGGCTAGTTTTTTGTTTTTTGCAGTTCAGCCAAGGCCCGGTTTGAACCCTCCACCTTTGGTATAGGGGGCCGGTGCCCTAATCGTTGAGCCACAGGCACTGCCCCTGGGTTTTTTTTTTATATCCTTTGTTTCTTTTTGTTTTCTCTTATTATTGTGATTTGGTGGTTATCTATAATGGTTACATTTGGGTTCTTTCTTTTCTTTATTTGTGTGTTTGCTTTATCTGTGGGTTTTATACTTCTGTGTATCTTCATGGTGGTAGATACTGTCCTTTCACTTCAGGTATAGTATTTCCTTAAGTATTTCTTGTAGGGCCAGTCTAGAGGTGATAAAGATTTTGCTTGTCTGGGAAAGGTTATTTTTTCTTCTAAGTGATAACTTTACTGGGTAGAATATCCTTGTCTGGCATTTTTTGTTTCAGCACTCTGAATAGACATCCCATTTTCTCCTTGTCTATGAGATTTCTGGTGAGAAATCCACTATTAGTGTGATGAGAGTTCCCTTATTAGTGACTAGACACTTTCCTGTTTTTAGAATTCTCACCATCTTTGACTTTTGATAGTTGGGTTATTCTGTGCCACGAAGAAGAATTTTTGTATTGTATTTGCTTGAGGATCTCTGAGCTTGTATCTAGATCAGTTGTTCTCAACCTTCCTAATGCTATAACCCTTTAATATAGTTCCTCATGTTGTGGTGACCTCCAACCATAAAATTATTTTCGTTGCTACTTCATAACTGTAATTTTGCTACTGTTATGAATCATAATGTAAATGTCTGATATGCAGGATATATTTAAGCGACTCCTGTGAAATAGTTGTTCAACCCCCAAAGGGGTTGCAACCCACAGGTTGAGATATTTAAATCTGATCTAGATATTTAAATCTCTTTCTAGACTTGGGAAGTTTGCAGCTATTATTTTGTTAAATAGGTTTTCTGTCCCTTTTGTTTTCTCTTGCCCTCTGGGACATCCAAAATTTGAATATTAGGTTGCTTTATGGTGTCTTATAAAGCTTTGCTAATTCGTTCTTATTCTTTTTTCTTTATTTTTATATGACTAGATTATTTTAAAAGATCGTACTCCAAGTTTTGAAGACAGAATCTGGTCTATTGTTGAAGCTTTTAAATGTATTTTTTATTTCATTTAATGAATTTTTCAGTTCCAGAATTTGATTCTTTTTTATGGTATTTATCCCTTTGATACATTTCTCATTTATATCATCAGTTGTTTTTCTGAGCTTATTTAGTATTATTTTTAATTCTTTTTCTGGAATATCATAAATTTCTTTTTTGGAATATGTTGCTAGAGAATTGTTCCTTTGGGGGTATTATGTTTCCTTGCTTTTTCTTTTTTTTTGAGACAGAGCCTCAAGCTGTCACCCTGGATAGAGTGCGGTGGCATCACAGCTCACAGCAACCTCCAATTCCTGAGCTCAAGCGAGTCTCTTGCCTCCGCCTCCCAAGTAGCTGGGACTACAGGCGCCCGCCACAACGCCCGGCCATTTTTTTGGTTGCAGCCGTCATTGTTGTTTGGCGGGCCCAGGCTGGGTTCGAACCCACCAGCTCAGGTGTATGTGGCTGGCGCCTTAGCCCGTTGAGCCACAGGTGCCAAGCCGTTTCCTTGCTTTTTCATGTTTCTTGTCCTTATATTGATATTTGTACATCTTGAATAACTGTCCTTTTTTCCAGTTTTTTAAGATTTGCGTTCATGGGAGTATTTTTCCTGAAGATGCATTTGTAGTGTTAGTTGTATAGAGTACTTTGGTTTGATTCTACGTGCATGCCGAATAGTCTCCAAGTGATTTCTTTGGTTATAAATAATATCTCTCATGTCTGTGATTTCCTTGGTGGCTTAGGGTTTGATTATGAGTGAAAGCTGTGGTTAAGTTTTGCTGGGGATGGGGACCAGGTTTGCCTGTCATTAAGCCCCATTGGTGGCAGTGGAAGGTCAAGCATGCCTGTCTGTGGACCCCAGGGCAGTGTACATTGGCACTAGAGTTAGTGGGTCTAGGCAGGCTGGTTCTCGTGCCTCTAAACTGCTTGTTCAGGTGCTGATAGTGGCAACATTAGGCCAGGTGTGTGAATGAATTTTGGGGCAGACATCTTGAAGCCCCTCCTCTAGATTTTGATTGGTTAATTTTCTAGCCCACTTTGTGCAACTGGAATTTCTTTAGATACTGGTAATTAACATGTGCCAGGTTATCACAGGGATTGGGCTTTCTGGAGTCTCTGCTGATGCCTCTCAAGGGAAGTTTGTGGTGCAAAAAGGGCAGCACACAGACATGATGTTATTTTGCCCCGAAAGAGGCCTTCTCTTTCAACCCATTGGACTTGGTCCAGGTGACTCCATTCCTTGATTGGCAGCACTTACCAGCAGGAGGACCATGGAAGCCTGCAGCATTGGTGCCTCCTCCCTGCAGCTGCCCAGGTTCTCTGGGCTTCTGCATTTGCTGAAGGCTGGTGCCCTGGACTTAGCACTTGGCATAATTTTATTCAGATAACATAAATATTATGTACCTTTGGTTAATCAAATATTCTTGGGTAAAAGTCAGACTGGACATGTTAATGAGCACTTAAGTTTTGTTGTTGTTGGCAATTATTGCTTTGGCAACCTCACTGAATTTGAGATCTCAGTGAATGTGAGCATTGACCATCCTAGACCTCTTGAATATTTCCCAGTTATTATTGCCTTTAGAGGAGCAAGATACAGCAGGATGTCACATGTCAGATGTAAATACAGCCTTACCAAGGAGGCTTGCTAACTCTCTTTTTCTCTAAGGGGACAAACCTTGATGTGGCTGTTAAGACCAGAGTCTGTTTCTCTTTGTTTCTGAACCCAGAGTTGACCAGTGACAGACTCAGGTTACTTAGTCTTATGGGGTATGCATAAGGCAGAATTTCTTAATTTATGCTGAATCAATCAACAATCCCAAAAGAAGTTACTTATTTTCATATGACAAAAATAAAGGGATTGGAAGAGTAATGTGGAAACAATGGAATCGGAGGCATTGTGTTGCATTGGGTGGCACCAGCCTTCTCCGTCTGTCTCAGAGCGCTGTGTAGCCCCCCGTTAGTCCTGGCAGAGCCATGGGCAGTGTTGCTATTTGGTTCTCCTTTTCGCAAAGTTTGACCATATTTTTTTTCTTCTGGCTTATTACAGTTTAGTTTCTGGCTAAAGTTTGAGGACACCAATTTTTAAAGTTTCATTCTAAGTTCCTGAAGGTAGAACAGAAGCAAGTTTAAAACGGTTTCCTAAAAATACTAAGACATTATTTGCCTTTTTCACTCTTAATTCTCTCACGAGCTCACACTGGAGTTTCCAGAGGCTGAACAGCATGCAAGATAGCATTTTCTTTCAGAGCATAGTGGAATGTGTTCTCATGTTTTAAAATGTTCTAATATGTAATGCACATAAGGGAAAACTCTTTGGGGGCCTCAGTAATTTTAAGAGTGTAAAGCGGTCCTGAGACCAACAAGTTCAAGGATCTATGTTTTAGAGGTACAGTCTCTGTGAGTGTAGTTGTTGCGTTCATTCAGCGTGTGTTAAGTAACATTTGCTGTGTGCCAGGTCAGACATTAACAGTTTTCTAAGTTAACATATTCCAGAAACATCTTCTCCTAAACTATTGGAACGAATCATTCCATAGCAGAGATGAAACCTGCTGGTTTATTCTGCAGGTTGTCAAGAGTGGTAATCTACACAGAAGCCTTGCTTCACAATGGAGGTGTTCCTGGAATGGTGTGTGTTGCATTCCTGTATCTCCTCTGATTTATTTGATCTTTGCTGCAGCCCTGTGGATTGTTGACCTAATTTTTAAATGATTAAACTCCTCGGTGGTGTGCTCAGTGGAATGGTCCCAGCACACAGAATCAGGACTTTGGAGTCAAGAGCCAGTGCTTTGGCCACCACTCCAGAATTCTGTCAAATGAGAATTCCTGGCAATGAAAATATATTTTGATTATATTTGAAAAGTTAAATATTTAAAGGGAAGCCTATGGTAGTAAATGGTCCTTTTGAGTGGTAAATAACTCAGGAACAGCCCTTTAACCATGTTATTTCTGGTGATTTTGGATTTTTATGTGGTTACACCTGTAGTTTCTGGAACCATGAAGCCATCTTTGTTGCCTTCAGAAATTGTTCCCTTCAGTTTAATTTCGTGAAAACAAATTACATTTGCAAGATCGCCAACTGTAATACGGAGACCTGCTCTGGAAAGCAGTCCCTGAGAAAGTCTCTTCAGCTGCTACCTTCCCTCTAGCAGCACTGTAATGTATGCCTCTCATTGTGCGGGGGTACATTGCCATTCATGGAATTCTTAGTCCAACAGGCCACCAAAGAAAAGAATTCAGTGTTAGTTCTACTTGCTAACAATGTTAATTAGTCATTTATAGTGGAAATCATTCTAGATTTCAGTAGCTTTTATTGTACATTCTTTTCTATGAATCCTATATTGTATGTACTTACTTTTTAATGGTGAATTTTAACTAATTGCCTTTGTGAAAGCTCGTTCTTGGCACAGCCCTTCATCAAGAGTCAACATGTATTTATAGAGACAGCCACAGAATGGCCTCTCCTCCTTTAATTGTAGCTCATTTTTAAGTTGAGTACAACTGTGCGTTTATTTATAGAAATCAGAGGCTCTCATAATGAACATTAGTGTGACAGAGTAACTTCTGTGCTAAGCAGAAAGTTTACTGAGATGTGATCTTAGACATTTCAGTGTCTAAACACCAAGCAAGACTTTATTTAGCTCTATTATATGAAGCCAGGCCTGCTTATTTGGCAGTTCAGAGCAGATCACTCTGTCTTAGTTTAGAAGTGAGGAGGGCAGTAACCTTGAGCAACTTCCTGAGCAGGAAGCACAAATAAAGTGGTCTGGTGAGCAGGATTTCTAATATGGCCCCCTAAAGATGTCCCATCTAATTGTCCATAACCTGTGAGTGCCATGAGATACTACTCCATGATTGTGTTGTATGGTGCAATTGACCTTAAAATAAAGGAAATTATTTTGGTTTATACATGTGGCCCCAGTAGAATGCCAAGAGTGCTGACAAGCTGGTGGCAGCGGGGGATGTCAGAGAGATGATAGCTCAAATGCGTTGAAGATGAGGGGGAATGTTCACAGCCCTTAGGTGGCAACCAGCAAATGAACGGGGCATTAGTCCTCAAGCAGAAAGGAATTGCATTCTGCCAACAACCTGGGTGAACGTGGAAATGCGTTTTTCCCCAGGGCCTCCAGGAAGGAGGAGGCCTGAGCAGAGAATCCTGTCATGCTGTGCCTGGACTCCTAGTCCATGGAAACTGAGGTGATAACTTTGTGTGTAGTTTGTAGTGACTTGTCATGCAGCAGTACAAATCTCATACAGGTGGCAAGTGCTGTCCATGAAGTGGAAAGACTTTCTCTCTTGGGAGCTGTTGGAGCCATTCACTTCTGAAGTCTCTGGGCTGACAGTGTAACATGATCTCTTGATTTAGTCATTTTCTTCTTTTATTTACTTAGATATTTTGTACTTTCTTTGTAGAAATAGTTACACAGTGACATTCAGGTTACTATACTATGATCTACAGAGAGAAATAGGTTTTTTATTTTGTTTTATTATTTTATTTATTTATTTTTTTGAGACTATCTCACTTTGTTGCCCTGCTTGGTATGCTGCGGCGTCATAGCTCTGAGCCATCTCAAACCCTTGGGTTCAAGTGATCCTCTTGCCTCAGCCTCCTGAGTAGCTGGGACTACAGGCGCCCACCACAATGCCTGGCTATTTTTAGAGACAGGCTGTCACTCTTGCTCAGGCTGATCTCAAACTCCTGAGCTCAAGCTCCGCCCTCCATGGCCTCCCAGAGTGCTAGTATTACAGGCATGAGCCACCTTGCCTGTCTGAAAAATCAGTTTTATATTGAAACCTAGTTCACTCACACACAACTAAAAGGCAAAATTACCCCCAAAGATTTCATCCTTATTATGACAGACAGACTCTGACATTTTTTATTTAATTCTTTTCTTCTCCATTTTTAAAAAAGAAAAAATCACTTTCTTTATATGTTACCTCAGAATTAGAAAATTGTGAGCCATTAGTTGTGCTTTTACTTATTTCTTAAGCTATCAGTTACATATTATTTTCTAAATGAACTTCTGCTTAAGAAATAATGCTCAGGGTAAAGCGGACTGTGGATTCTGAGGGTCTCCATGACAAGTCAGCGTCCCTCCACTCAGGTTCTCTGGCCTCTCTCCTGGATCCCCTGGGGCCAGCACAGATGGCAGCGGTGCCTCTCTCTGCGTGTTTCACTCGGTTTATCTATTACTGGGCATAATGAGCTTTGTCTTTCTTTTTAATGACTGCCTAGTATTCCTTTCCTTAGAAGGAACAGTATCACCCCAGTCATCTCCAAGCTGATTTAGGTTGATTCCAGCCCTTCACTGTCATAAGCAATGATGTGTACAAATCTCTTTGTGCAGGTTTGTGAGATTGAATTCCTAAAAGAATTATTTGGGGGGCAGAGTATATGTGCTTTTGTCATTCTGAGGACAGTTGCTATCTTGTAGAAGTTTACCATTTGTTTTCCTGCCAGCAGTATATATAGCATGCCTATTTCCTCTACTTTTGCCAACACAGATATTATTTGATTAAAAAAAATTTTTTTTTCGCTAAGTTGGCATCCCATTGTAGTTTTAATGTGTATTTCTCACTGTAAAAGAGGTTAAGCATCTTTTCATAGTTTGAGTCATCTGCACATCTTTCCCAATTTTTCTATTGGTCACTGACTTAATTTACCATAATTTGGTAAATTATAAAATGGCGTAAACATGGGCCTCTTATTCTCCATATCCAGCCCCTCCTCAAGTTCCTCCTGGCTTGGGAACAAGCTCACCCAGACCCTTCCTGTGGCCCTGCACCTGTTGATGTTAATCAGATGTAAGTCAGATGGGCAGATGCAATGTTGTTAGGGTTCTGAGACCCAAAATGTTTAAAAGAAGGCCCAGTGGGGGCTTGTGACAGAGAAGAGGGAAGGGAAGGTACACTGGATTATAGGTACACTGAGTAGATACCAGACGTCTGCTGCATGCTGAGAAGAGGAATACCAGTTTTTGCCAAGGACATACGGAAAGTTTTCTTTTCCCCATATGTTCTTGGAATCCTTGTTAAAATCATTTAAAACAGCAAATGTGATAGGAAAGCTAGCCAGTAAGAGACTTGAGTATAGCAAAACATACTGGGTAAAAGTGTTTTTCATTCCTGGGAAATAAACTGGGATTTAGGCTTGGACAGAATCCAGAGGTTTCTTTTGGCATAGTTGATTACAACATCTTAAGAAGAGGGGATTTTTACAGGAATTTTTTTCAGTTTTATATTCTTTTTCATGACTGGAAAGTCTCTAGTTTGACAACCAACAGAGACCTTCAGGAACAGATGGTTTAAGTTTTCTTGACATATTTGGCTTTTCTCATTATGAACATTGACACCTTTTTTTCCATAACTGCCAAGTCCTGTGTGATCTCATCCTATGGAAAGGAGATATAGGTGTTCTCCAGAGGTTTATAGCACAGACCTCTGAGGCGAGTACTGTCCTAGCCCTCAAATGCCACCCTGCCTGCTGCTCTCAGGACAAGTAGGAGAGCTGGTGAGGTCCCTTGCTGCATCTAAGATTGCTAGCTTTTGTGTTGACTTCTGGAGTCCATTGGCAGAACAGTACTTAAAGCTATAGATTTCAAGTATTGTTGAGCTGGCCAGTCTCTTAGATGCTTGTTGGCTGATTGATAGAGTACACTTAGCTTGATACTAACAACAAATAAAGCTCTTTATTTTATTTTATTTTATTTTTTGAGACAGAGCTTCAAGCTGTCACCCTGGGTAAAGTGCTATGGCATCACAGCTCACAGCAACCTCCAATTCCTGGGCTTAAGCGAGTCTCTTGCCTCAGCCTCCCAAGTAGCTGGGACTACAGGCGCCCGCCACAACACCCGGCTATTTTTTGGTTGTAGTTGTCATTGTTGTTTGGCAGGCCCTGGCTGGATTTGAACCGGCCAGCTCTGGTGTACGTGGCTGGCGCCTTAGTCACTTGAGCTATAGGCGCTGAGCCCAAATAAAACTCTTTAAAATTGCTGTGGTATATGAAACCAGCACATTGTACCCCTTGATTGCACTAATGTGCATAGCTATGATTTAATAATAATAAAATAATAAAATTGCTGTGGTGATCTTTCTGCATATGGATTGGTCCTCAGCCTTGGCACATGTGCTTTTCTTTAGCTGGTGACAGAGCAAGCCCCAATGAGAGCTGTGATGGCCCAACAAATCTTGCTAGTTTTCTTGATTTTATTGAAGGAATCAGCATTTGTTTTTTGTTTTTGTTTTTGTTTTTTGAGACAGAGCCTCACCTGTCACCCTGGATAGAGTGCTGTGGCATCACAGCTCACAGCAACCTCCAATTCCTGGGCTCAAACGAGTCTCCTGCCTCTGCCTCCCAAGTAGCTGGGACTACAGGCGCCTGCCACAATGCCCGGCCATTTTTTGGTTGCAGCCATCATCTTTGTTTGGCGGGCCCGGGCTGAATTCGAACCCGCCAGCTCAGGTGTACGTGGCTGGTGCCTTAGCCCATTGAGCCACAGGCGCCGAGCTGGAATCAGCATTTGTTGAAGCTGAAGTTTATGTAAAGTAAGTAGATTTTTAGGATTTTCTTGAAATTTTATGATTTGGTAAGAGAGACCGTTTTATTAGGAAACTTGTTGAGGCTTGTACATTACCTGCTGAGAGTGTCTTATAATGTTTTCATGACATAGAGAGAGTATAATAAAGGCAGGAACACAGGTGGAAGATGTTGAGGTGTTCATTTTTCCCAAGTAAAAACTGAGCAGCAGCAGAATCTCCCCAACCCTGCCATGATGGCTTTCCACCAGTGGACTGCTACCACTGTCTGCCAGCCTTCATGTCTGTAGTAACTGTAGACACTCCTGCGTGAATTCCTTGAGGTACATCTGAGAGGTTGAAATACATGGGGAAGGAAGCATGGGTCCCGTCACGTATGTGAATGGTGTGGCTGCACTGACCCTGATTGGGTGCCATTGGCCAGCTCAGACCCCTCCTCCTCCCACAGCGTTCACCTTTCCTTCAGAATGCAGGAAGGTATAGTGGTTCCCAGAGGATACTTCTGTCTGTCTGCCATCCCTTACGGGGAAGAGGCTTCCTTTTACACCTTATTCCCAGCAACTGAGCTTGATTCAGCAACACAGAGGAAGAAGTGACCTCATAGCATTGAGGGGACAAGGGTGTGAATACCACCAGGTATTTCTTCCTCCAAGTATATGGGGGAGGAGTGGTGACAACTCTGATCTCTCTGCAATGCACGTGGCCAAGGATGTGGCCTTCACGCTGCATTTCCTGCCTTGTCTATAGACACTGCACAGAGCTGGTCACCCTCAGAGGTAAAAGAAGGGAGCAAGAAGTTGATTCTGTCCCAGAATGGTGTTAGGACTAAATGTCAGACAACAGGCAGATGGTAGGAACAGGCAGATTGTAGGAGTTTGGAGACTTTCATATGGGTGGCCTCATCCTGAGTCCTTGTGGTGTCAACAGTGGTAAAGCCCTTGATACCAGAAGGCTTATGCTTGTCTTGGGGGCAGAGGAGCTCCCAACGGACTGAATCTGTGATGGCTTCCCCTGGAGGAGGAAGCTGGAGAAAAAGAAGGATAGTTTGTACACTAGGGCCAAGAGATAGCAAGGAATATACTGGCATAGTATCCACATGGCTCCCAAGATGCTGCTCATTTTGTTTAGGAAGAATCTCAAAAAAGTTGTGATGGGGATTACTTTGGGGATATCATTTTTGTGTCTCCAAGTAAATTTTAGATTCTTAAGAACTTTGACCATTAATGTTTTTAAAGAAAATGTACCCAGTGTCCATATGCACATTCAGTTAGAAACTAAATGTGGACTCTTTGGTGACTCAGAGGATGTGCTAATTGAGTAACAGCATGTGATCTCAGCATACACATGCAGCATGCTAACAAGTAACTTCTTGGATCACATTTCTTTAGGTTGAGTTGGATTTAAAATGATATTTAATCTTTGTTCTGGGGAGTAGGAATAGCAGTCAAATCAACACCTTAATTAGAGTGCCCATTCTGCCAGATTTGCTGTGTGGGGGCCAGGAGTTTCTGGGCATTGGCCATACCTGTCCTGGTGGCTGGCCAGTGTCAAGGATCCCACAGGTGGAATGTCAGGATGAGAGTGCATCTCTGCTGGTGACACTTAGAGTGGGGCTAGGCCTCAGCTGGGGAATTGTGAGCCAGGACAGAACACCCTTGCTTTCAGGAGTTAGGGCCAAGGGCTACTTGGGTGGGCCTGGCAAAAGGAGATGGTGATTTGGGCTTATTCAGGATAATACACTCATAGCACTATTTTCCTGGGGCTATGTGGGTAGCATGGAACAGATACCAAGGTTTATTAACCTAGGGAGGAAAGAGTGCATTATGTAAATATACATGGGCCTGTGAGACCCTGTGTCTTCTTGATAAGGCCTCACGAGGCCCATAGAGGCTGGCGTGGGAGCCCTCTAGCGGTGGTTATGCAGCCTCAGCTTGGCTTCTCTCCCTGTCCCTCCTTCCCTCCAGTGCTTTGTCCTCGCTGTGGTGCCACCTCTCCCTCCTAGATCTTTTCTGTCATTTTGGCTGTTCAGTACCCCAGAAGTCCTACTCTATCCCATGACCTCTTGCTGCACATTCTTTCAAATCTAAATTTTCGTCTTGACTTTTCTTAATTCTCAATTCCAAGCTTAGAGTAGTTGGGAACATTTTGTTCTCACCCTCCTCCTAGGCCCTGGTTGAGCTGTGACTGGCAGCTCTGTGTTTAGGTGGGCTCCCTTTTGTATAAGGATCCATGGGAGGGTGTCAGGTTTCACAGACCGTAGCATGGGTGCCATGCAGGAGGTTGTAGGGTGGGTAGGAGAGAGCTCTCAAATCAGCCAGCCTGAATTTAGGGTCCACTTGGGAACTCGGGGAGAGGTGGCTGGAGGAGGTACCTGAAGGCAGGGAGCTTCACATTTCTTGTGCATTTGTGTAGCTAGCACCTTTCAGTACTTGGTTTCTTGAGTTCTGTATGAACTAACTAATTAAATGCTCGGGACACACTGAGATCTGAATCTGCAGGAGATCAATCAGTAGGGGTTCCTTAGTCTGAGACTTTTCTTGGCTACACTTTTATCCACAGATAAGAAGAAAGTGCGGCTAGATTTGTTTTGCCTAAGCTTGTAGGGTCTCATAGGCAAAAACTGAAGAAAGAAGTGGATCAGAACACTCAAGACCAAAGTGTAATAAAGGCGACATTGTTTATTTTGACACTTGGGTGCAAGTGAGCTAAGAGCTAAAGGATATGGGGGGCGTTTAGGGAGGGAGGCCATCTTATATAGCTGGCCGAGAGGGGGCTGGTTTCTATCAGGGGCCACCAAGCTGTTGATCTCATCAGGATGTCAAAGATGTTATCTCATTATGAGACTTTTCTGGCAGGTTCTTCATATCAGAGTGCCAGCATATTTCTCTTGGATGGTCTATGCTTGGGGGCCGGACAAGCCTGCGGCAAGTCTCTCTCCTGTCTGAGTTATGTCCACTTATAACAAGCCTCTCACAGAATGGCTTTTCAAGACAAGTTAGTTTGGCCAACCTAACAGGGATCTAGTCATTCTTGGGGTTTTTAATCATCACCATTCAGAAGGACACAGCACATATGGTCCGTCCTCCTGAGTCTTCCTGAGCACTGACCAGAGATATGTCATTACAGGCTGGGAGTCCTCCACTGGCGTCAACCTCGGCTCCGGTGTCCACCTTCTCTCGTACTTCTGTCACACCATCCACTCAGGACATCTGCAGGTAACAGTCTGTTTCACACACTACAGTGATCAATGTGCATCTCAGAAATAAGCATTGGTGTCCGTAGGTTCTTGGATTTCCATTTGCTTGATCACTCTGCCTTTGATCTAAGCAGTTGGCCCAGTTTCATGTGCTGTTTGCTCACAAGTTACCCGCAGTCTCTGCCTAAGCCCTGGTTGATCTGTGAGTCTCATTTCTTCACTTTGATGTCTGTTCTCTTCTAAAATTGTTTTTACTTTCTGTGCTTTTATTCCATTGTTCTGCATGCAGTTCCAGTGCAGTGTTTTCTGAGTGTTGTCACCACAGTACCGTGCAGTCTGCTGTTGTCTTGAAAACTCCTCAATGCCAGAGTTCTCTGACACAAGGGCTCACTGTGACAGTTATCTGTAAAGACACAGTACAGGCGTCAAGGACAAATTCCTTTGGTTCAGAATGGGTCCAGGCCTTGAAGCCTGCTAAGAATACCAAAGCCAGAAGAACACTGAAGTTCTCAAAGTCCCTGAACGATGTGGGTGAGAAAGCCCAGGACACTTTGGAAAGTTTTGACTATGTGGAAAGAACTTGTTCTGAAGGAAAATTAATACTCCCTCAAGATCCGTGTCTCAGAATTAACAGGTTCCATCATAAAGAGAAAAGAACACTGATCCGCAAACCTCTTGGCAATTCCAAACATTCTTGTGTTTCATCCCTTTCTGCCAATTGTTCAACTGCCACAGAGGTGGGAGCTGGCAAGGGAGGTGCGCACGTCCCGCTGTTGGATGAGAAAGGAGATTTCCGGGCTGTGTCCAGAAGCTGGCAGCTGCTCCGCTATTTGCTGTCGCTGTCACGTGGCTCGAGCACTGGCAGCCTGCACAGGTTCCATGAGCTGGAGAGCTGTGCCACCCACCTACATGCCGCCAAGTCCTCCAGTGGGCTGGCCGGGAGCATGGGCTTCTGCTCTGATGAAATGGGAGATGACGACGTCTTTGAGGACAACACGTCTGCAAAACTGAAAAGCAGGGTCCTACGGGCGCCCCTCTGCTCCACAGAAAAGGACAGTGACCTGGATTGTCCTTCTCCTCTCTCTGAAAAATGTGCCCCAGTCTCCCCTGTGTCTATATCAGGGGATGCCTGCAGGTTGGTTTGCCAGGAAGCACCACTCTGGCCATCTCTGCTGGCAACCCATGTGTCATCTTGCTTTGATATGTGAAGTTTCAGAAAAATGAAGTAATAGGCAATTGTAGCTGATTTGGAGTTAATATTTTTCTCCAGAAGAATGGAGTATTGGTATCATTTGAAAAATGAATTTTTATGATGTGGGTCTCAAGACATTTTCAAAGATGATACAAGAAGAAGAAGCTCCACATATTAAAGGCCAAGCTGATGCTTCTTAGCTAAAAATCAGTAGGTTCTGTGTAAAGAAATTGGAAGAAGGAAATAGTATCTCCAACTTTCTAGCTTGATGGCCCAGATTTTAAATACTTGCTGCCTTCCCAACCTCTTTTAAGTCCTTGCCCCCGCCAAGGTGTGTGGGGAGTAGCTGTCCTCTAGGAGCTCCTCCCTTCCTCCAGCTGTGCCCGGATCCCAACCCCTCCCTTACTTGTTCAGCATCTTTGTCTGGCCTCCAGAGTCACTTTCCTCACACTCTCGTGCATTCCCCATTCTGACTTTCCCCCAGTTCTCCCCTCCTCATGCCAGCTGTCATCAGTTGATCAGAAACCCCTCTCACTAAACAGCCCAAGAGCCTGGCTGCTGTCAGGAGAGGTATCCTTCCCTGTTCTCCAGCTACAGGAAAAGACCCCTCTGTGTCTCAAAAACTTGTTAAAGTCCCTTGAGGTTAGTAGCTACATTCTGCTGCATGCCTTCTTGGAAATAAGGAATATTTAAATTAATTTTCATTTACCGCTGTGAATGGTCCTGAAAAAGGAAATGAAATCGCAGAACCTTACAATGGTGAGTTTTTTAGGTCCAGGAGAGGTACCATGATCTTTTGTTTACTCCCTGACAGGACAGAAATGTATGGGTGTGGTGTGTAAAGGTGAGGTCAGTGTTTATAGCTAAAGAGCAGATGTCATTACCTTTTAATTCACAGTGGTGTTTTGGAAGCTGGAATGTTGGGTTTGTGTTATATAAAAAATTTTCACCTAATTATTTTAACATCTCACATTGTGGAAAATGATTTCTGGTTGTCCTAATTCATCTTTCAGTTGAAGTTCTTAAGTCTTGCCAAAAAAATGACTGCTTTGTCCTTTCTTGTATCATTTTTTCCTCTTTGTTGCCAAATGCCATCCAGACTTTCCATGTTGGTGCGGTAAGCTAGAAACTTTTAGTTTGTAGTCACCGTCTTCACCTGTGGTGTATGTTTTGTGCTCATAGTCACTCTGTGGTGTCTGTTTCTGAAAGTTTTCTTTGTGGGGGGGATTGACTTTCCACTAAAGTGTCACCTTCCTTATTGTGGGACCCCCCCCTCACGGCGACTGCTTTTCTTTCACTATAGGATCTGCCACTGTGAGGGAGATGAGGAGAGCCCCCTGATCACCCCCTGCCGCTGCACGGGCAGCCTCCACTTCGTGCACCAGGCCTGCCTGCAGCAGTGGATCAAGAGCTCTGACACCCGCTGCTGCGAGCTTTGCAAGTACGAGTTCATCATGGAGACCAAGCTGAAGCCTCTGAGGAAAGTACGTGTGAGGAAAAGCCATTTCTGGAGTTGCTTTGCCTTCTCTGCAAAGAGTGAGCCCAGGAAAGAGTTAGCTCCTCAGATGGTGGAGCTGTAGCTGGCCTCTTGTGTTCATTTATTTAAAAAGCTGGGAATGTGTTCATGTTCGTGTTGTAGAGATTGTTGTTTCTGGTACAAATTTCCCAGTCCCTCCGTTCAGGAAGAAGTTCTTTCTAACCATTCATAGTATTTCTTTTGTCTTTCAAACTAAGACTGTTTGTGTCAGTCGTGGCACCCTTGACCACAGAGCATTCCTGACATGTCTTAATTAGAATTTAACTTTGCATGTGGTAACTGTTCCTAAGACTGTATGTTGGAGATTAGTAGTGTCTTTCCCCAGCACTCAGCGTAGCACAGCACCCTGTAAATTTACTTGTATACCTCTGTGATAAGCTTTTGCTGGATAGGAGAGTGGGCATGCAGCTGTCTTCAGGCCCCCCCATCTTTGTTCCCTCTGATAGGAGCTTTGTCTATGGCTCTGGCCTCCTGTTTAAACCTATATCTGTCTAGATTCCTAGAGGTTTTGTTTTGAAGAATAAAAGACTGTGCTATCCCGAAACATGAATATATCAAAGGGAATCGTGTAATCAAATAACAGCACATGGCAATACCAGTTAAATGTGAAATTACATGGTGATGGAGAGCATTTCAGATACTGAGAGAAGAAATGATCCTTATGGGTGGGAGTGCTGGGGAAGCAGCGTACTGGCAGCATCACAGAATTTTGGGGTTTTAAAGCAGTTCTTGGAAGATCACCAGCATTTTGGAGGCAAAGAAAAGGGAATTTAGAGAGGTCAAGTTATCTGTGGAGAAAGCATACGCCAAAAAGGTGAGGGTGAGTGATTAGAGGCTGTGCCTGGGCCAAGCTATATATGTCCATACTACTTCCATACAGGAAGTAGTGGGGCCTGGGGATCATGAACACTAAGGCACTGACTGTGTTTAGATAGAAAGCCCTGGGAACTCGCTGGTGTATAAAACCCCAGCAGAAAGCAATTGCATGCTAGAGAAAGCAGGCACAGAGCATATAAAAAATGCTCTGCCCCAGTAAAAGCCTTATAATGTATTGGGTACCTGTTCTACACTTACCTCTCGAGTGAGGCTTACGAAAATATAAATAGCAGTCTGCAAGGCTCTAGCTTCAGCCTACCCTGCATAGACTCGTCTGGACAGAGGCTGTGACTAGGGTTGGCAAAGGATATGCAGAGTGTTTACACTTTGTTCTTTCTCTCTACCTCTGTATGTTTTCTTCTGATTCGGAAACCAGTAAATGAAAATGAAAATCTGGCTATTTGGAATAAATTAATGAGCTCCTAGAGGAGATGGGACTGGCAGAGTCTGCTTGTACCAGGAACTCTTAGCATCGATTTCGAGCTGTTGCTGCCAAAGTAGCAGAGGACCAAAGAGTGAGCGCCTTCTGCCATTCACCTTCACGACGTAGTGCGACCCATCTGCTAGTGTGTTGTGGCATCATCGATCCTCTTTCCCCCACTTGCCATGCCAGTCAGCAAGTCAGAGAGACTTAAATCATAGCCTCCAGGTCTCGGGCCAACATAGTGTTTTCAGCAGGACTGTAACTGTAGACTCCTTTCTCATGCCATTTAATGTCTGTTTGTGAGAATGAGCAGACAAGGGCATTGCAGCTGGTAGTTCACACTCATCTCAATCCCAGCTTCTTTCATTGCATAGAAAGTTAGGTGTGCCTGGTATCTGGTTTGAATCCAAGTGGTTTAAGAGAACTACTTGATGTATTTATGGAAATTCATCCAGTTTGGGAATGGGGGGGTGGGGAGTGGAAATCCAGTCTTGCCCATCCTCAGCGTCCTCACCCCACTGTAGCCCTTTGCCTTGAGTGTGAGCCTCACACCCCACACTTTGTCTTTCTAGTGGGAGAAGCTACAGATGACAGCCAGTGAGAAAAGGAAGATTGGGTGCTCAGTGACATTCCACATCATCGCCATCACCTGTGTGGTCTGGTCCTTGTATGTGCTCATAGACCGCACTGCTGAGGAGATCAAACAGGGGCAGGCGACAGGTGAGTGCTCAGGCTGACAGTGAGCTCAGCACAGGGGCCCCAGTGCACACAGGCTCTTAGGACTAGAGCATCGTTCTAGTCAGACCACACTCAGCTGGGATTCTGGAGGGAGAATGTTAATTAGAAGGCACCCACGCCTCCGTTTTGGATGTTTCTCTGGCTGTGGTAGTAGTTTTTAAAAACCCAGTCAGAAAAGATCAAATTGTGGCACATGAGGATCTCCACAAACTGCCTTCTAGAAAAGCAGGATGAAAGGTAGTGGGCACTGTCTGCCATCCTTCCTTTAACAGAGCAAGTTTTGGCGAGTGAGGGGTCCACTGCTGGGCATCCACATGCCTGTGGGTCCTCCTGAGGCGGGAGCAGTGCTCGAGTCAGGATACATGACTGCAGTGATGGTGCCTGTGGACAACCACTGCACTTTAGCTTGGGCAGCATAGTGAGACCTTGTCTCTAAACGAATCCGTTGGTTATGGGAAGTTCAGAAATAGTGTTTTATTTATTTCAAATCTTAAATAAGATCTACTAACACATAAGCTGAGTTTTTTTTCCTTTCAGGAATCCTAGAGTGGCCCTTTTGGACTAAACTGGTGGTTGTGGCCATCGGCTTTACAGGAGGACTTCTTTTTATGTACGTTCAGTGCAAAGTATATGTGCAATTATGGAAGAGACTCAAGGCTTATAATAGAGTGATTTATGTTCAAAACTGTCCAGAAACAAGCAAAAAGAATATTTTTGAGAAAACTGCACTAACAGAGCCCAACTTTGAAAATAAAGATGGACGTGGAATCTGTCATTCCGATGCAAACTCTTGTTGCACAGAGCCTGAAGACACTGGAGCAGAAATCATTCACGTTTGATTGTGTGGAGGGTGTAGTTTTCCTGGGTACCCATGAAGAGCTGAAGGAAATCGTTTACTGCCAATTGTGTACCTTTCTTATGTCCTTTAATAGCATAGCCTGGGCAGGTGACTATTTTTAGTGGCTTCTCTTTTTCTGAACCCTCCTTAATGAATCTCCCCAAAAGCCCTTCCAGGAGCCAGGTGTGGCTGGGTCCCACCTCTGCCAGGCAGCTCTGTGGGAAGGGAAGGTGGAAAATCTCATGAGGCCATGATGGGGAGCCGACGGGGTTCCTGCCCGTGATCTCGGGCAGAACAAGAGAATAAAACGCCAAACCTTAAGGGAAGAGCAAGGGGCATCAGGTCCTGATGTGCGGCCTCTTCCAGCTGCAGCATCCGAGCCCCCTCGGCACTATGGAGAGCCTTTCCAGACACAACCTCCCGCTCGCCCCCTGCTGATGCTGACACTGACACCTTGGCTGTCATACAGGCGGTGCTTGGTGCTCTGTACGTGGTGGTGTGTGATTCACTGAGCAAACAGCACTTTACAGAAGAGATTCTTTATTTTGTGATACCTGTGTCCAGTGGGATTAACACTTTAAGAGCCTCTCTTTTAGAAATCTTCCCTTTGTTGCCCTTGTTATCTCTTTTACAACACAATAGATCTAAAACCCTTTTGGCCTTATATATGCTAAGAAGTATGACATTCACTCTGTGTCTATAAGATAGACTTGTGACTTTAAAGCAGGGCAGACAGGTCTGAGGCTTTTTCATAACATGTTTCATGGGAATTAATGGATTTTAAATGGCAATTAGAGCATAATTCCTATGCTTTTAAGCTGGTCTTATGGCAAGTCCTATTTCATAAGCCTGCCCCATACATTTCTTTTTTGTCAACATTGAAAAAGAAGAGTTTTTGAGACTTAAATGGAAGTCAAGGAAGTAATTAAAACAAAGCTGAATATTTTTAAAATATTCCTTTATAGAAACATTTCTCTCACTGGTCCTGACTTCACACTGAAGGAGCAGCCACGTGCTGTCCTGGTCAGGCTGTGTGTGCTGCAGGTGCTCCGAGGCGCTGGCCCGCCATGCAGCCCTGCTCAGGAGGAGTTTCTGTGTAGTCACCACTGAGGGTCGAGAGGCAGGTGTGCTGGCTCTGGGATGAGGATCAGGCGTGAGCAGCAGATTGTACCCAGCCACATACCTGTTTGTCTGTCGCCTTAACCAGGATCCTTTAAGGGTCCTTGGCCCCACTCTTGGACCATTCTGTTGTCAGGGATTATCTCCTATGCTAGTTTCATAAAACAAACAAAACCAAAATCACTACCATCAGATGGCCTTCGTCCCTTTCAAAAATCTGCTTAAAATTCTGTTTTTAAAACCCAGTTTTATAGTACCAGGCAAATGAGTCAACTCTGGGAATGTATACCACAATGTGAGCAGGCCCACGTGCTTTCTCCCCATAGACTCCCGTCCAGCTGGCAGGCAGGGGTGGTGAGGTGCTGCGGGATCTCCCTTCATTCCCTGTCAGAGCCTTAGGTGCCTCATTGTCCTGTGGAAAGGAGTACGCAAACGTGAGATGATCTCTTTGCCTTTCAGAGTGGAAACCCTGTGGTTTGTTCCATGGTACAGGAAGAGGTTGGAGAGTCCCTAAGCATTGTGCATGGGCTTGTGGTAGAGGCTTTGTCCTGCTATCTTCACCCGCTCAGTGTCTGACTCACTGGGATTACCGCTGGGAAGGCACTGTCCAGCCATAGCTGACTTTTGAAAATAGGTCAGCCTACACTCTCTCCCACACCATATCCAGCCAGTGCCTATGTTCACTGTGCCCCAAAGTGCAATTACCCATGCCCCTTCTCATCCTGGGACCACCAGGCAGCCACAGACTGTCCACTCAGGGGAGCTGGATCCCAGGTCAGTCCTGCCACTGCCACTGCCTCTTAGGAACTGCCCAAGAAAGGCCCCTGGGTTGTACACTTGTCCCTGCCACCTTCCCGACATGACTGGCTAAAGTGAAGACTGAGATGAACTGTGAGTTGTCCTTCCAACCCCATGGAACCTCTTATGCTGAATTCAAAAAGCACTGTGACTACCCATAGACAGGAGTATGCCGAGATAGGAATATCCCTGGGTCGTCCACCCATTGTGACTGGCACCCGCTATGGCAAAGGCACCTTTAGTATTGTTCCTAGGCCCAATCAGACTCCCATGCAAAGTTGTCTCCCTTCTTTTCAGGAAGGCCTAACATCATCTCATCTTTGGCCACTCTGGATAGTCTTTCCACATCCTTCTTTCCTCTCCTGGTGGGGCACGCAGCTCCCCCCACCACACACACACACAACCTTTTCTTGCAGGTTCTAGTTCAGCACCTCTAAACCCATCAGACCCCTCCAGTGACTGACTGGCAGGGAAGCCTGGTGGGGGTTGCTGTGCTGCCACCTAGTGGGGACACAGTATCTGCCAGTATTCCTTTAGTCTGGGTAAACTCGCCAGGTTCTTTTGGGGGCTATTTATTCTCCAGTTACCCACACCCAACCCCCATTTTGCACTTGGCGTTAGTGGGAGGATGGCATTTGGCTAAACCATATAGAAACCCAGGATGATGGGCTGGGTGCAGTGGGTCACTCCTGTAATTCTATCACTCCGAGAGGCGAAGGCTGGTGGATTGCCTGACCTCATGGGTTGGAGACCAGCCTGAGCCAGAGTGAGACTCCCACTTCTAAAAATAGCTGGGCGTTATGGAAGGTGCCTGTAGTCCAGCCTCTTGGGAAATTGAGGCAAGAGAATGGCTTGAGCCCAAGAGTTTGAGATTGCTGTGAGCTACCACGCCAGGGCACTGCAGAGGGAAACAAAGTGAAACACTGTCTCAAAAAAAAAAAAAAAAAGAAACCCAGGATGAGGTTTTAGGGCCAGGGAAGGGGAAGAAGCAAACAGCCTCAGGTGTGTCAGCAGCCAGCCCCTTCTCTGATTGGGCCTTTCCCCCCATAGTCATAATACCACTTCCAGGCTTCTGATTTCAGTGGCTTTTATATACAAGTTTGTAGTGAGAATTTCCTGGAAATCCTGTAAAATGTCTCTTTCTACTCCATTTCTCTCCCGTTTTTGCTTTAATCCCTCTTTTCAATCGTACAGGCCCAGTTTCCACTTGCACAGGCGCCCAACCTGGTCACAGGTGTGCAGGCCCCCGGCGGCCGGGCCAGTTTGGGAGTCTCTGGTGATGCCTGCATAGTTTCAGCTGCTTCTTAGGCCCTGGGGTGGGCTGTAGGCCTGGAGAAGGGCCAAGGAAAGCAGGGTGAGATTCACAGCCCTGTGGACATGGGTGGATACAAATACATTTTAAATACTTCCCTTCTGAATCTGGTTTGAAATATGCAGCTTCTATCTCTAGCCCAAGGAAAGACCGAAACACAGGGAAATAAAAAGCATTTATCTTTGTTTTGGAATTAATTGTTCAAGTTGTGCACCTGATGAAGGCACATTTAGTTGCAATGTTTATAGAAAGTTGATTGTTAATAAAAACCAAATTTACACTGGCATGTGTGGTGTAGTTTCTAAAAGGCACTTCACATTTGAAATTTTTCTTACCTTAGAAAGTTTCTAGTTACCTGAATGTCTAGTTTTGTATTCTTGTATGTATGTTCACTGTTTCTCAGTATTACCACTTGAATAATTCTGTGTACCGGGGGTTGTTTGTGCTATACACTGGGGTGTCTAATTGCAGCAATAAAACTTTTCTTTAAAAAGGAGTTTTGCCATGAGAGTGTTTTCCTGCTAGGAGCCTGGGGACGCTGGTAGGCACTCCAGGGGCCCTGACCACCTCCGCAGGTTTGTCTGGCTTGTCTGGAAAGAATATCATGTGGTCTCTGGAGGTGTATTTTCCTCAGCCCATCCCTCAGACACTGGTGTGTTGGGAGGTTGGTGTCTGAAGGGTATGTGGAATGGAAATGAGAACTGAGGCATCTCATAAGGGTGTGCTTTCTTCAGACTTCCAGGCTCACCTACTTGGGCTGGCTCCCCATCCGTGGGGAAGCTGGACTCTATGTGTGGCAAATGGCCACGGCTTGACTGTGAACTAGCCTTCTCTGTGGAAACACATTTCCTGACCCACAGCCCAGCTGAGTAGGAGAACCAGGGAGACCAGCAGGGTTGCTGGTGGCAGCTCAGCCAGGCTGCATCTCTTAGCTTCTGGGGGGGCTTCCCTGAGGGATGGCAGGGCCACTGGTCTTCAGGCTGCTGCAAGCTGCTCATGGGGCTGGGAGTGCTGGCATCCTTGTCCAAGTTAGAGGTTGTGGGAGGGAAGCCAAGTTTACCTAGGCGTGCTGTAGCTTCAGAAGGTGGGTCTGGAGAATTCTTCTACTCTGGCCTATGGCAGACATGAGAGCTAAGCACAAGGATGCTTTTGTGGAGACAGGGTCACAGCTGAGTGTCAAGACAGGACGCTCCAACTCCAAGTGGAGATGGGTCCACAGAGCTGCTGAACCTGTGTGGGGATAACCCCTGGGCTCAGTGGTGAGGGGGTGGAGCTGGAAGGAGAAGCTGCTCCTGTGTGAAGATGAGGCCTGGGGCTCGGAGAGGAACCCCTGTGTTTTTCAGGAATGTCAGGAGTTTGACTGAAGGGCACAAGGTACAGCTAGGCCAGGCCTTCCTGCCCTTTGCACCCAGCCACAGTGGTGGGGTATAGGGCTGCTGCACCTCTGGGGAATTTCTTGATAGTAAACTACTGCTCAAAAGCAGCCTCCTGTTTCCATAAATAAACTTTGATTTATGTGCCGCCATTGCCTGTTCATTTAGGTCGTATCTACAGCTGACTTCCTGCTGCAGTGGCCAAATTGGATAATTGGAACAGATGGGCCCTCAAAGCCTGAAATATTTACCATGTGGCCCCTCTTAGGAAAAGTTTGTCAACTCTTGGTCATTATGAATTGTGCCCGGGAGTAGTTGGTGCATAGCCGTGTGACGGCTTAGTGACAGAGGTGTTGACAGCCCCTCTCAAGGACCTCAAGAGTCGCTGTGACCTGGAGTCTTCCCACACATCCATGGCATTTATACTTGTATACTTGGGTGTGTGGGGGGAGGGAGGGTAGTTCTGGAGATAAATTTCTAGAAGTAGAAAAATAAAAGGGATGGATGTATTTAACTTCTAAGTAGCAAAACTGACCTCCATAGTGCCTCACTCACCCTCCCACTGTGAGAGGAGGCATCTCTTTATTTACATAGGGTATTGCCATTTAAATACTTGTTCTTAAAATGACTGTTACTCTTTTGTATCACATTGAGGCTTTACTCTGCATTTCTCAGGTAAATGAGGTTGAGCAGCGTTTGCCATTTCTGCTGCTGTAAATGTTCATGCCATGTCCATTTGTCCAGGATTTTCTTATATTTTTACATTAAGTCATAGGTGCTTTTTATGATGTAAGGATATTAACTCTCTGCTATGAATGGATGTGTTAGACCCCAAGGTTATGTTCTTAGGGAGTGGGGCCTTTTGGGAAGTGATTAAATCTTGAGCCCTCAAAAGTGGATTAATGCTCTTATAAAAGAAGCTTCAGAGTGTTTTCATCCTTTCTGGCCCTTGGGCTCTTTGAGGAAAGGCACCATCTTGGAGGCAGAGACCGAGCCCTTACAAGACGCTGAACCTGCTGGTGATTTGATCTTAGATTTGGAGCCTCTGGAGTACTAGAAGTACTCAGATCCTTTGTTTACAGCAGCACAAATAGACTAACAGGTTGTTTTATCCTAAATCGGGCTGTTTGCAGTTTGCCCCATGCATGCTTGTCATAGGGGTCAGCCAGAGGTTTGGACAGATTTTATGTTAGAATCTGGGACTCTCCCCCTTCTCTCTCTGGTAGCGATGGAGCTGTGCCACTCAGATACCCAGGTGCAGGGAATCAGGAGGACCAGCTACAGAAAACATAACTGACAGACAGCCTTAGCTGCCACACTTTCGATCTACTGTGACATTCACGCTAAGGCCATTATCGCCATTCCTTCCAGATGCAGTATTTCTGTACTGGTGGCTTGTTTGAGGACTTCCCATTGGCTAGAAGGAAGCCCGTGATACCCCCCCACTTACTTCTCTTTCTCCTTTTGCTGGTGCCCAGACCCACATCAGCATTGCCTACTTCTGTTCCTTCCATCACCCTCCTTCTTGAACATGGCCTTGTGGGTTCCAATGGTTGATGTCTTGGTTCTCAGAGTTGGGGGAATCTTGTCTGGGGACAAATAGTAATACAGAGCTGAATGCCTCTACCATGGCCACATGTTTATGGTATCTGTCCCAAAGGTCATTCACAAGTGTGGTGGGTAATTCTCAGAGGGATGGGAGGAAGTGTGGGTTAGTAAGGGGCTGTACTCACTCCACACTCAGGTTTCTTAGAGGGATTTGCAGCTCCAGGAACACGTGCATGCCTTATTCTGTGTCATGTTAGTCCTGGTAGAAAGACGCCTTTTACTCAAACATTGAGCTGCCGGCCTACCTCGTCAGAAGTACCTGTCAGAAATACTGGAGACCCTGTTGACATGCTTCTTCTGAAGCCAGGGAATAGCGGGTTGTGAGTGGGGCATGTGAGTAGGACGAGGCAAGGGGTCACCAAGCTTAGAACAAGCATTGCTGCATGGGCTTTTTTTTTTTTTTTGGCGAGAGTGCCATGGTGTCATTGTAGTTCACTGTAACCTCAAACTCTTGGGCTCAAGTGATCCTCCTGCTTCAGCCTCTGAGTAGTTGGGACTTCAGGATCCCAGCCAAGTTTTCTAATTTAGTAGAGACAGGATCTTGCTCTTACTCAGGTTGGTCTTGAATTCCTGAGCTCAAGTGATCCTCCTGCTTCAGCCTCCCAGAGCGGTAGGATTACAGGCATGAGCCACTGCACTCGGCTGAGAATGCGTCTTCTTTTTTTCTTTTTTTTTTTGAGACAGAGCCTCAAGCTGTCCCCCTGGATAGAGTGCCGTGGCATTACAGCTCACAGCAACCTCCAGCTCTTGGGCTTAGGAGAGTCTCTTGCTTCAGCCTCCCGAGTAGCTGGGACTACAGGCGCTCTCCACAACTCCCGGCTAGAGAATGCATTTTCATAAGTTATATTAAGAACCCTGTCTCAGGAGAAAGGAAGCCCCCAGCTCCTGAGAGAGTGCCTGATACCTGGCATTGAGATGCTCTGCCAGGAAGGAAATGCGAAAGTAGCTAAGTGCTAATGCCTGATGCAGCCCTGGGGCACAGAGATAAATAAGGTGGGTCCCTTGTCCTTCCAGGGGCACCTCTCCCAAGGGAGAGGCCACAGGGAGGGCAACAACAGAGGCTGGGACCAAGCCCTGGGAAGAGATAAACTACCTGGGCAACCAAAGGGACCCTCCTAGAAGCAGTGGCATCTGGGATGTATTCTGAAAAACAGTAGGAGCTGCCTGGGAAAAGGGGAGGAAAAAGCACTTTCTATCCAGATTTGGGTGGGGAGGCTTTTGCCCAGATGAAAGCAGTGATGGCAGGTTTTTACCAGCATGTTGGGGGGAGGGGTGGGCAGTGAGCTATTCAGGGTGACTGGCACATAGCATGCAGAACAACACCTGTATTATATAGATTTTTTTACTTTTATGACATCATAAATTCTTAATTCAACAAATATTCGGGTACCTACTATATGCAGAAAATTGAACTAAGCATAAATAGGACAGAAAATGATTATTCCACGTCTCCAACAAAAACAGAAATTCCTCCAGCAGAGATCAAAACAGAGATCCTGATTTGCTATTGCTACCTGCTGTGGAAGTGCTGAGCTGGCTGTGGGCAGAAGGCTGGGTGGTTCTGCTCTGTGTAGCAGGGGTCCTACAGTGTGTACACACTTTGCTCTAACTATGAGATTCCCTAAAGACTGAGGGGTAAACAGGGAAATGCCCTGGTCTTGCAGGAAAAGTGAGCTGCCAGGAGGCATGACCAGAGAGCATGCCTGGCAGGCTGGAGTCCGGAGGGCGGGAGCAGCTGCCTTCTCCGAGTGGGACTGGGGCAGGTGTGCTCAGATGGCCACACTGTTGGGAATCCGGTCTGGGGACAAATAGTAATATGGCAGCTTCTTGTTCTTGTTGCGCTCAGCAATTGTGCTGACGATGACCTCAAGGTTCTTGCGGAATCGAGCCATGGCCTCCTTCACAGTCTTCTCGATGAAATGCTCTTCTGGGTACATGCCCAGGAACAGCTGAGGACCCAGACATGGCAGGTTAAGCTGCCACTGATGTGGACTGACAGACCAGCCCCAGCCCCCGGGACCACCCCTTGGACGGTCAGGGAGGGAGCATCTGTTCACTTCCCCATTTCCACCCTCTGCTGCCTGCAGTGAGTCCCTCAAGAAGGCAAACACTGCCTCCAACCTGCTTTCCCCAAGGTTTCCCAAAGAAAGCTGAGGTTTCAGGGATTAGTAGAAAAAATAACTGCCTGACTACAGAGTGGTTATGAGATGATGTAGGCCCTACTTTGTAGGGGAATGTGGAAGCTACTGGTGGTCCCAGCTGTGGCTTTGGTGTCCTACTAAGGCCACCCTGTACAGCACTCCTACGTCCGATCTGGGCTCTGGGCACTGCAGGGGTACAGGGAGGGCTAAGGCAGGCTCCTGTCGGGATGTGTGCTCATTTGCATGCTCACAGACATCTGTAAGTTAAAGCTGGATGTCTTTTTTAAAAAATACTGTATTGGATTGCTAAGACACAGTTGCAGGGCTGGAAAAATGTGAGATTTGTGATTTAGAGTACAGAAGGCAATCGTCTCAATATTCTTCAACACAGAAATTCCTCTACCAGGAATAACAGATACACATATGTAGTGAGGGACCAACACAGTAAAGGCCCTGAAACAATTTAGATGCCCAACCTGTTGGGAGCCAGGGAAACTGGTACCATTTTATGCAGCATTGAGCTACAGGGGTGGTGTCCAGGATAACCAGTTTTGGTGGTAGGTTAAACAAGGAGAATGTATCTAGAAGGAATCTAAGAAACACAGTTGTTCCCTCTGGGGTGCTAGGGAGAAGCCATATAGAAGAGCTTTGTCCATAGCTGGGGAAGGGGGGGTGTCACACACCACCCTCCAGTGACAGTGAGTGGATCTGGGCCTGTGTGCACGCCTGCCTAGCCCACCCTGAGCTCTGTCCAGGTCCAGGACTGAGGACCTGGTGGCACCTGCAGCCATTTGGGCCCCTCCAGCCTTCCAAGTCATGTGTCCAGCCTGGGCCCTGAGTCATAAAACCTTGAAGTTGAGGAATGGGTTAAATTTGGCGTGACCTGGGATGACCCCTCCCTGCCGGGCCTCACCTCATTGTCCTGGAACTGGCTCAGCGCCCACACTGCGCCCAAATGCCAGCAGGAGCGGCCGCGGTCAGGCAGCGTGTCCACGATCTGCTCGATGGTCACGACGCCCTTGGCCGTGGGCGGCGGGGCTCGCATGGTTGGGGGGGCGTTGGGAATCCACGAGCACCAGTCATACTGCGGGACCGCCACCAACAAGCGTGGGCAGCCCCGAAACCCAGCGGCCAGCCGACTTGGGGCCCGCCACGCCCACACCTGCCGGACTGGAAGGCCACCTGCTCGGGCCCCCCGCCCCCGGGATCCTCCCCCGCAGTGGGCCCGGCCGTCGCCCTCATCTCCCCTCACCCCCCCACCCTGGCCAGCGACCCGGGACGGACGAGCCAGAGGAACCCGCTCCAGCAACCGGATTCCGGCCCATCCGGACACTGCCCCAGGGGCCCGCAGGCGCGAAGGCAGCAGGTGGCGAGAACGCGCGGTCGCGGAGGAGCGGGCCCGGCTCGGAGCCGGAGGGGCAGAGCGGGTCCCCACTCCACGGCCCCGCCGGCCCTACCTGGCCGAAGTTCACCGCGGCGTGCTGGGCCGAGGCCGTGAAGATCACCACGGTCAGGTACTCGGACAGCTTCTCCCTGGTCTTGAGGGACTTGGGGAAGCCTAGGGCGGAGCGACGCGCGCCTGAGGCCCCGCCCCGGCCCTGGGCTCCCGGCACTAGGGACGGCGCCCCCCGCTAGGACGCTCCGTGGGGGCAGGGAGTGCGCTGTTCCCACCCGGACCGTGGTGTCGCTGCTGTCGCTCGAGGAAGCCGCGGCCCCTGAGACGCCCACCCCCAGGGGGCAACTGGTGGGCAGCGCGGCCCGGCGTCCGGGGGTGGGGTCAGGGTGAAGGGGCCGCGGCCCTACCTGAGGCCTTCTTGCCCCGCATGCCGTACACGTAGACGTCGTTCACGAAGTCCTGCAGCTCCTGGTCCTCCTCCACCACCTGGTCACTCTCATAGTAGATGCCCACCACCTCAGCCGTGAACCTGGGTCGGAGGGGAGGAGCAGCTGGGAGTGGGTGACCCAGCCAGGTGTGCAGCGCCCCATCGGCGACCCTGCTACGTACTCCTAATGTCTGGGGTCGGGACACCCGCGCCCCCCTCTCCTCCCTTCCCCCATCAGCGCCTGACCACGGAGCCAGCGCAGCTCTCGCTCACGTCTTGATGGCTTCCCACACCAGGAGCCCGTCGTCCCGGTAGAAGTAGTTGGGGATGTCCTCTTTGCTGTCCATGCCCCGGGCCTTGATGGCATCGGGGAAGCACAGGGAGGTGTAGGTCAGGTCCTGCATGGCTCTCTGCACCATCTGCACGTGCCCGCCGCCCCCTGTGGCGTTGGCCTGGGGTAGACGAGAGCCATCAGAGTCAGGGCTTGCCCTCCCCTGCTGTCCAGCCCCAGAGCCCACCTTGCATTCATCACAACTATGCAAGGGCAGTGCGGTGGTCAGGCACGTGGAGGGGCAAACCTGTTTGGGGGGAGAGGATGTTTAATGCAGAGAAAGCCAAGGCAACCCTAGGAGGGTGTAACAGGGCCTTTGCCATATCCAATGCAAGGACTTGAACAACGGGACACGGAGCTGCAGGGGGCATGGGTGAGCTCCTACCCACAGGAGAGGAGCTCCACCCACAACTGGTGGATGTGTGGGGGTATCCAGCACTAGTGGGCCTGGGCTGCGAAGACCCTAGGACTGCTTTAGTTCTGTGCACAGAATGCCCTGAATCATTGCTCCTGGGGACCCAGTCCTCAGGACCCACACAGCTCTGCTGAGGTCCTGTTGTGTGGGAGGTGAGGGCTGGAGCAAACCCACAAAGAGGGCTTCTGCTGCTGTGATGCAGACACACTCACATGCTCCCAGGCACACACACATACACACTTTAATACGCCCAGCTGGCTGAGCCATCACAGACACAGAATTTTTGAAGAGGGACTTGGGTGCAGGATGCTGGAGATTGGCCCATAGTGGTCGTTTGACCCAACCAGGACCAACTAGAGTTGCTCCTGGGAGCTGATGGCCACAGGGAACATGAGCCTAGAACTCCCTGTGACAAGGTTCCATTCCCACCCCTGTCTGTGGCATTAGTGCAGAGAGAGAGGAAGGGCGAGCCAGCATGCGCGTGCCCTGGTGTGCTGCTTGAGTCCCTGAATCCATTTTGGTCTGAGATCTCCCTCCCTCCACCACGTCCAGTTTATAAGATAAAACTAGTCCTGTCCAGCTGCAGCTGGTTTGAGTTGGGGGTTTTGTCATCTGCCACCCAAGCAAGGTCTCAACTTTAGTGATCATCAGCTTGGTCACTAGTGGGTGGGGAAGGAGGACAGGTCAGGCCAGGGCTGGTAAGGCTGCAGGGGGCTCCAACAAGGTGGGTTCTGCCAGTGGGAGTGCAGCTGAGGGGGTCACAGGGGAGGGGTACTGAGGAGGGGTACTGAGTTCAGAGTGCTGGGCAGTCCTGGGCAGGACTCAGGGGGCAGCAGTGGGAGGAAGTCACAGGTCCTGGGTGCATGAGTGGATCCCAGAGGCCGGGAGAGCGGAGGAGTGGGACGTGCTGGCAGGGAGACAGGGTGGAACGGGGGCCAGAGACTGACTGGAGGGCCTAGGAACTAGCACTCTGGGCTCAGCCTCCAGCCCTTCCTGGGCCTCCACCTTGTGGCATGTCCAGGCTTGGCCTCCACTTCCTAGTGGCTGGAGGGAGGGTGGAGGCTTCCAGGGAGGACTTTTTCCCAAGGACAGGGAGGGTACCCACCTTGTCAAAGAGGCCATACTCGCAGATGAGCTGCTCTCGGGCCTTGGTGTTGATGGCAATGGTGAATCGCACGTGTGCTACCAGCAGCTAGGTCAGGGAGGAGGAGGCGGCCTCAGACAGGGGCTGGCCAGGGCCCTGACCAGGTGCCGCTGGGACCCACAGCAGCCCCATCCCGGCCCACCACACAGGAGGGATGCTGGGCACAGGGGAAAGTGAAGGTTGGGGACTGATCCTCCTGCCAAGTGAGTGCTAGAGGCTTGGCACAGCTTTGATGGTTAACAATAAAGACGATATTGATAAAAACGATAAGTCAACACAGTGCCAGACACCGTTTTAAGCTGAGTTTATTAACTATTCTAATCTGGACAATCATCTGATGAGACAGGTGTACTATTTTGATCTGTTTCATTGATGAGGAAACTGAGGCACCCAGATGTATTTTAGACTGCTGTCACCCCAGTAGCCAGTGCCAGTAGGATGCAGGAAGAAGGAAGGAGTATGACAGCGGGGGTGGCCGCTAGAATCAGCTGGGGATCACACGGAACTTGTTTGCTTTTCCAAAGTTTACTCCCTGGCCAGCCAGGCCCCCATGTCAGGTCCTACCTAGCAGCCTGTCCTCGGGAACAGCAGGCTCCCAGCTACTTGGTTCCTGGGGGCAACTCCTAGGATTAACGACTCTCTGGACATGTCTCCCCGGGTCCCGTCCTGTGCTGCCCACCCCCAGCCACAGTCCCCCAGGAATGTCAGACCCATATTCTGGATGCCCTCCCCTACTAGATGGAGCAGGAACGGCTGTACCTTGAAAATGGGGTGCACAGCAGGCAGCTGGCGATACATGGCAATGCCGAAAACCTCAGAAACCAGATGTGTGCGCAGAAGGTGAGTGATGGTCTGGTGGACATGAAAGTCACTGGACCGCACCCAGATTTTGGCCAAAAGCCAGTCGTATTTTGCATCCGAAGGGAGAAAAATGGGGTTCTCATCCCCTGGAACTTGGTTGAGCTGTTATGTTGGGGAAAGAAAACACATTGCTATATTTTGCTCCAGACTATAGTTGCTGGAGAACCTGGCCTCTCAGGAAATCTCAGAAATTCAAATTTCTTAGCGATTTAAATCATAAGAGCCTGGAGCAGAGCAGACAGCATAGATTGGAGACTGAGGCTCCACTTCTAGCTCTGCGTCTGTCCCCCCTGAGAGAGGCCACACTGAGGGCAAGAAGATTTTTTTTGATAAAATGCAAATCATGTCATTGGAATCACCTCTTTAAAACCCACTCAGTCACCTCTTAATGTCAGAAAATAAAGCCCCCAAACTCTGTGGGGGCTGGGCCGCTGATGCCCCTGCAGACGAAGCGGCATGTGCCAGCCTCCGCACCAACCCCCGGTGTTGCCAGTTCCTACAGCCAGGTGGCAGCACTGCTGGTCTTTCAGTAAAGGATGAGCCAGGAAGGACAGTGGCAGGTCCGCAGTTCTGCTGAGCTTCGCCAGGAAGGTGTGTGGCTGCGAGGGAGTGCGGCTGGGTCACTTATTGTATTATATGTTATGGAAACATAATGCCAGCCACACAGGGAATTTTAAATTTTCTGGAAGTTACATTAATAAAAGTAAAGGAAATCTGGGTTAATTACATAATTTTATTTTATTTGTATCCAAAATGGTATCACTTCAACGTGAAACCAAATATTTTGCATCCCTGCCCTCATTCTGAGCCCTGGAAATCAAGGGTGTACATTGCCCTGCAGCAGGTCTGGGTCTGGACTAGCTCAGTTTCAAGTACTCCAGAGCCGAGGAAGCTAGCAGTTCGTGGACTGAGCCGGCTGGAGGACCCAGATGGGCAGCAAGCAAGAGCAGAGTGTGACCTGCAAGCTATTCTAGCTTGCTTGTTTACATATGAGATTCGCTGGATATGGTGCGCTGTGTCCTTTCATTTTACATAAGTGAAATCCTATTGTCACCTGTGTCTTGCTTTTCTGCTTTAACTCGCTGTGGAGATCCCCAGCAGGGGTGGGATAAGGTGTTCATTTCAACAATTTCATGGTCTGGACTTGGAAGGTTTCACTTAACCAGTCCTCTCCTGCCTTCAGGTTGTTCTATTTGTTCCCCTGCCAGCAATGCTCCCCTTGCTCCTAGAGGCGAGCAAGTTAATGTTTTCCTTTCTGCTGCCTGGTGGCTAGAGAAGACACTAAGCCACAGGGAGAGCCTTTCCTATCGCTCTAGAAGGGCACATTCCAATGGTACACATTGGTCAGAGGTACCCATTGTCAGAACACTTAGCTGACAAACAGTCCTGGCCCTTAGTCCCCTCCAGTGTCCCTCCGATTGCCCTGCCCATGCCAGACTTGACCCCAGGACCCGCCTGCTCCAAAATCCAGAAACTCAAGAAGCACACCTGGTACAACGGTGCTGGCTTAGGCTTTGACATCGGGCTGCCCAGGCCCATCCAGATCTTATCCTGTGAATACCACCGGGGCTGGGTGCCAACACAGTGGGTCAGCTCATCCTTTAATTTGTATTCCCTAACTATGGTGAAGTTGAGAATTTTTCCATATGCTAATTGTCCATTTACATTTCCTCTTAGGTGACTGGCCTGTCACATTCTCTGACTTTCTTCAGAGTCTTTTCCTTAGCAATCTGAAGGAGCCATTTGTCTAGCACAGGTATGCAACCTGTATCTGTCACCTGTGTTGCAGTTATTTCCTTCAATCTATTTCTTGTCTTTTGGCTTTTTTTTTTTTTTTTTGAGACAGAGTTTCACTATGTTGCCCTTGGCAGAGTGCCGTGGTGTCGCAGCTCACAGCAACCTCCAACTCTTGGGCTTAAGCGATTCTCTTGCCTCAGCCTCCTGAATAAGCTGGGGCTATAGGCACAGGCTAAAATGCCCAGAGAATTTTCCTATTTTTAGGAAATTTTCTGGGTCTCTCTCTCTCTCGCTTGGGCTGATCTCCAACTCCAAGCAATTCTCCTGTGTAGGCCTCCCAGAGTACTAGAATTACAGGTGTGAGCCATTGCACCCAGCCTATATTTTATTGTCAGCATGGAGAAAGGTTATTGGCTTTTTTTGAGGGGTATATTTACGTAATGCTTTGCTAAATGAACTCTTATTAATTATAGTAGCTTCTTAAAAAATCTGAATCCCTCGCATTTTCTATTTTCTCAGATGATTAGCAGAAAAGATCATATTCCCAGTTATTTTACAATATGTTTATTATTTTATCACATGTAGTAGAACTTCTAAAACAATGTTGAATAACAATGGTGATATCAACATGCTTTTTTATGATTTTAATGGAAATAGCCTTAGAGTTGCATTTTTTTGTTTTGTTTTTTTTTTGAGACAGAGTCTCACTATGTTGCCCGTGGTAGAGTGCTGTGGCGTCACAGCTCACAGCAACCTCAAACTCTTGGGCTTAAGCGATTCTCTTGCCTCAGCCTCCCGAGTAGCTGGGACTACAGGCACCTGCCACAATGCCCGGCTATTTTTTTGTTGCAGTTGTCATTGTTTTTTAGCAGGCCTGGGCCAGGTTTGAATCCACCAGCCTCGGTGCATGTGCCCAGTGCTGTAATCACTGTGCTATGGGCTCCAAGCCTAAAGTTGCATTTTGAATGACATTTGCTATCTTTATCATATATAAGCAGGTTCCACTACTATTTTAACTTCTATTAGTTGTAGCTACTAAATATTATTAAATTCCCTTTTAGTGTTAGTTGGTATAATCATAACCTTTATTCTTACTGGTATAATGAATTAGGCTGATAGTTTTCTTCATAATTGAAATATCTGGAATAAACCATACTTGATAATATTAATCATATATTGCACTGCTGCATTCACTTTAGTAATATCACTTTTATATTTCTTTTAAAATCTTTTTAACTTGGAGGGGTCTTCAGCCTTCTTTTGGAACTGCCTATATCTGGTTTCAGAATTAAGGTTATACCAGCTTCATAGAATGAATTTGGGGCTGAGGAAGAGCCCTGGAAATGGGCTCTTCCAGCCCTGTTGCTGTGGTTTAATAGTTGGTTCCGTCTTGATGGCTTATCATATGGGCCTTTTTCTAAATGCTTCTGTGGAAATTGGCCTACTTTTTATTTCTTCTGCTTTATCTTTACCTAGGTTTTCATCTATTACCTTTAGCTTTTCTTTTCAAATTTGTTGCCACATAATTACACTCTTTTTAAAAATCTGTAATCAAAATGACTTTTATTTTAAGAGACAGGGTCTCTGTTGTCCTTCGGAGCATTGGAGGACAGTGGTGCAACCATATCTCACTGTAGCCTTCAACTCTTGCCCTCAGGCCACAGGTCACAGTGCCCAGCTATATGCTTTTTTTATGGTCCTTTCTTATTCTGAATCTCAAATATGTTTGCCTCCCCTCACCGTGGCAACAACCTCATGAAACAGTTATTTATTTATCTTTTAAGTCTTTCAAAGAACCAGATTTTGTATTTATTATCCTCTGGCTTTCATTTGCGTGGATGTTTATAATTTGCAAAGTTGCCATTTCCAGGAGAGGAAAGAGACTCAGGAACATCCTGTGTCTCGCCCAAGGTCTGGGGGCCTGCCAGTACATGGCAGAGCTGGGGTTTAAGCAGATTTAAGCCAGGCCACTGAATCTAGGCTGAGATAGACTGCTTCAGAGCCCCTCTCCTGGGATCCCCCAGAGGTGTCTTCTTCTCCTGGGTCACTTGTCCCTTTACCTCTGCATAAAGCTTCTCTCTGATAGAGGTGGGGAACCGCTCTGGGGGCCTTGCCCCTTGGGAGCTTGGGGGAATGTGGAATCTGGAGCAAGATGGCCTGGCTTGACTCCCAGCTCTGTGGCTGACTGTGTACACCTACGCCTTTCCTTATCTGGGGAAAACGGCCACATCTGGTGAGCTGCCCACCACCTCAAAGGGTTGTGCTGATGATTATATGAATAGATACTTCTTTGTCCAAAGCCTCAGTGACTAAATGTCCCTGAGAATCCAGAACTGTTAGGATTTTAGCAGTCTGTAAATACTACATTATGTGACAATACCCCACCCCCACCCTGGGTCCGAAGCAATATATTTTTTTAATTGTTTGGGATTCATTGAGGTTACAAAGAATTAGGTTACACTGACTGCATTTGTTAGATAAAGTCCTTCTTATAACTGTGTCCCTCCCCCAACAGGTGTGCCATACACAGTGACCCCCATCCCCCACCTCCTCCTCTCTCCACTTGCTCATTCTCCTACCCCCGTATTAGCTCATCTGCTGCCTTCATATTAGAATACAGTACATTGAATATTTTATAAACAGTAGCAACATATTTTATAAACAGTAGCACTTCTCAGTGATCCACTGAGTGCAACCACCTCCATAAGCAATAAAATTTTTATAATTGTTTGTAACTCTCTTATAGTTCAAGTTCCCAGGTCAGTAAGATTTGCTGACCAGAACTTAGTAACTTTTTGTCACACTTATGCATTCCCTTTTGAGTTTCTTTCCAGGAACGGTGGAACCTCCTTGCAGCCATTAGATACCTACAGAGCCTCACACCACCTGTTTATCCAGAATGGACAAGATCAACGATACCCCACCACAGACTGTGCTCAAGGACCCACCAGGCCTGCACGCAGGGCTGAGAGAATGACCACTATTAATGGGGGACTTATCCACCATTTCTTGTTCATGGGACGTTTGTGCTAGCATGATTTCTCACTGTACTTGCATGCCCTGTGCTCTACCTCAAACCTGTAATGATGTTCACACCCCCCCATGCATTGTTCATTTTCACCTCCATAAAAACCCCGACCCTGTTTATGAGGAGGCTGACTTGAGACAGACTGAGCCTCCCCCATCCAGCACATGGATCTTCTGCAGTAAATCCTTTCCTCCTTGACAACCCTCATCTCAGTAGCTGGCTTTCTGTGCAGGAAGCAACATGAACCCTCTTTGTGGGTTCGTTAACATGAGGACTGAGCCACCCAGACAGGCAGCCTACCTGGATGGCAATGGGGACGATCTTGTTGGCCAAATTCTTATAGAGCAGGCAGATGGGTGCAGCCAGGAACTGAAGCGTGCAGGGGTCTGTCTTGTTGGCATCGATGCCATCCAGCAGCTCAAAGTCCACGATGAAAATGTTCCCTTGCTGCAGGGGGCAGAGAGATGTGTCCAAATCAGTTTCAGCAGAGGTGAACCCGAGAGTCAGGCCTCAGGGTGGGGAGAGCACAGTGGTCTTTGGGGGGCCTCCCTCTTTCCCTTAACTCAGTGGAACTCAAGAGTTTGTGGTTCTTTTGCGCTCTCACTCCGAGGCTGAGTCACACCGAGGGTTTCCCCCGGCTATGGCAGTATCCCTAAAGTGAAGGAATGGCAGCAGCTAATACTACATTGGTTGTACCTGAAAGATGTTGAAAGATCACCCAGAGTGGCAGTTTAAGAAGAAAGTAGCGGTTAGAAGCAATAGATGAGAAAAGTCAGATGTCAGAAAGTGACACCGCAGGGAATTCAAAACCAGCCAGACTCAGCTTGTAGGAGCTAAGACCCGGCCTTGGTAAGGAGGAGCAGGGTGGGGCTGTGAGCAGGGGAAGGGGCTTCCCAGGGGAGAGTGTGCAGGGGTGGGTGCTCTGGGTCTGCTCCTGAGGCTGAGGACACGTGGTGTTACTTGGTGGAAATTCCTCAGGCTTGCTGACCCCCAGAATCTGTGTCCTTTCTGTAGTTGTTATACTTCAGTACGAAGCCAACAAGTTGTGATCTAGGAAGGTGACAGTGGCCCTGGGAGACTGCACTGTGGGCCCTCTGGAGGGACCCCACCCCACTGAATGCCGATGCAGTGACGGGAATTTGAGGAGTTGAGGCTGGGCGCAAGGCTGTCTTTCTAAAGACTGTCCCCAGTTTCCAGTGTGCACTGGAGGGTTTCTGCTAGGGAAAGCTCCAGGTCTATGCTGTTGGGGACGTCATAAAGCAGCCACTTGCAGCCCCTCGCAGAGCACACTGCACCCACTGTGCACACACATGCACACGTCTTGGATCCCTGGGCTGTGGGACCCCTGCTGGGGACAGACACCACCCACCAGGATTCTGGGGAGATTGGGTGCCTCCGCCCACCCGCCACCCCCCGCTTTCTCCAGCTGACACCAAGGATGAGCTCTGTGCATCTGCAGTGATGCTCAGCAGGGTGAGGGCTGGGACACCAACCAGGCCATGGGACTCCACCTCCTTGACTAGGTGTCCCAGTCCAGGAATTCAGAGGCCTAGGACCAGGCCACCTCTGGGGCGTTTGTGTTATCCCAAGCCTCTCCTTCATGCTTCTGGAAAAGGAGGGTCTGGCCTCTCTTTCACTACTGACATTCTAGGGCAGCACAGTAGACATTGGTGTTCTTGGCTGTCCAAGGTCCTTGTCCTTTTTGGTCAATATAGTCCATTCTCCTGGCCAAGGTGTGTGGTTAAGGGAATTATCTCAAGACTTCATCCAGGCCCATAAGGACCAGTCCTGGACATGTGCTGGTGTGTTAGAAATAGGGCCTTTCTTTCTGGGAGTGGGTAGTGGTTGTTTAATTGGTGGATGGTAAATCTGAAGCTGTTGGTGGTCATTTTTCTCTCCATTTAAAGAGACCTTGCCAAGGGAAAAGTCCACCGGAGGCAACGGATTAAGAAATGGAGAGAGAAAGGGGCAAGGGAGGGGAGGGGATGGGGGAGGATGGGTGGAGGGAGGGTGATTGGTGGGATCACACTTACGGTGCATCTTACAAGGGTACAAGTGAAAATTACTAAAGGTAGAATATAAATGTCTTCATATAGTGATTAAAAGGCCCTGAAGGCTATGTTAAATAGTTCAATGAAAATATTTCAGATTGTATATAAAGTCAGCACATTGTGCCCCATGACTGCATCAATGTACACAATTATGATTTAATAAAAATTAAAAAATATATATCGACAACAACAACAAAAAAATTTCCTTTGTTTCCTTGTTGTAGGAGGGACTCGGGGGTCTCCTATGTGGCTTTATCAGAGTTTCATATCTGGTCACAAGGCTGCAGGGAGAGAGGCCTGAGGGGCCATGCCCTCCGGGCAGGAGCAGCTCAGCCTCTCTGCCTTCATCAGCAGCCCTGGTGACGGGTCAGGAAATGATGGCCACTGGCCGATTGAGGAAATGGGTGTCAGGCTTTGGCAATTTTCCTTGTGCTCTTTCCCAGGTTGCCAACCTCACAAACAAGCAAGTGTTTTTTTCCTACTAGCCTGAAACTGAAATAGGGTGGGATTCCACTAATTTTTAAGAAGTTTTAGGTTGGCCAAGGCAGACCAGCCCCATCTCTGTGGTTGAGAGCCTCAGTGGTGGAAGTCCGGATGTTAAGTCAGCTCTCATCACTGTTCCATTTAGATAGATGAAATACCTCCTACAGAAAATGCTTCCCCAATTGCCCAAAGAGACCATTTAGGAATAATTCTGAGCTCCATGGGAAAGCCCGTTACGATGGTAACCAGAAAAAGAGGTAATCCAGGAGAAAAACCTTCAATTTTTGCAAGCAGACACTAAGACAGTGTTTCTTATTTTAAAATGAGGTACAAAGATATATAAGAAGTCCCCTTGTCAATGTGCACAGAAATTCTAGAATGGGAGGAAAAAAAAAAAAAAAAAGCACTCCTCACCCCTCCCCCATGCTGCTGTTCTCCCAGGTCCCACATGTCAGTAAGTGACATTGCCAGCCATCCACTCGGGAATCTAAGCTGGAGGTCTAGGCCTCATCCTTCATGCTTTCACATATGCCACCGAACCATCGGCAACGCCATCACTGGGTGGTCCACCTCTCTCATCTCTCCTGTCCCCAGTCAAGACACTCAAGTGTCTGGCGGACTCCCTGCCTGCACTGCTCCAGCGGAAGGGAAACCTGAAGGCGACTTTCACACCAAGACCTGAGCCGAGCCCTCCTATAGGTTCCCCACATTCTTGCAAGGAAGCGCGACCCCTGCCCACAGCCCCTGATCAGCCTGCCTGGTCTGGATTTGCCTTACCTCTCCGGGGACAGAAGCCCTCCCCCTTATTTGAGGGAGATATGTTCCCAGACCCTCCATGGCTGCCTAAAACTGTGGATAGTATGGAATCCTCTATATACTGTGTTTCCCCATCCATACTTACCTATGATAAAGCTAATTTATAAATTAGGCACAGTAAGAGATGAAAAACAATAATAATACAGAACAATTGTAACAATACACTGTACTAATGGTTGTGTAGATGTGGTCTCTCTACTTTTCTCTCAAAATACTGGGCTGACCTCCTTTCAGACCTTGGGGAACTGAAGCTACGGATGAGGCAGACTGCTGTGCTCTGTCCTTGGAGTTTATAGAACCTGCCAGGCTCTTCCTGGCCTCCGGTCTCCATGCCCATGTTCCCTCCGACCCGGACCTTTGTCGTCTCCCTTCCCTTTGTGCCTGTGAGCAAGGTGGGGACCTTGCCTGTCCTGCCCCCCAATGGTACTCCAGCATCTAATATGGCACACGGACTCCAAAGTGGTGAACAGAGAACCGAGGCTGTGATGAGGAGGCCAGACCTTCAATAACCAACTTAAGTCACATCATGCACTCAGGCCAATTACAGAAGCCGCTATTTTAGAAGGAAGTAGGTCTGGTAAAGTATTTGGGGCTTTTTATTTTTTTTTAAAGATTATACACGTCGTCTAGAAAAAAGGTTTCACAACATTGGCACTCTTGACATGTTGGGCTATATATTCTTTGTTATAAAGGGCCATCCTTCATATTGCACGATGTTTAGCTGTGTCACTGGCCTTTATTCATGAGCTGCTAGCAGCACCCTGCCCAGATGTGCCACCCAAATGTCTGAAGACATTGACAATGACCCTGGGGGGAAGAGAGGAAGTATCACCCTTGGTTGGGAACCACTATTAAGGAGAAAAGGTAAAAACTGGAGGTTAGCATTTTAATTCTGCCCACAAAATGCCTACTTAACTGATACTTTGTCTGAATCACATGAGTAATGAGGCATTTTAATACAGTATCACCTAACCACCATTTACAATATCACTGTAGTGGGAACATGATTTCCAAATCCCTAGTCATATCAATGAACAAGCACGGAAGGGCTCATTGTTCCAACCAAGAGACTCAGCTCTCCGCATCATTATTCTAGGTGACCGGTGATGTGAAATGGAGAAAAGAATGGTGCAGAAGGTACACAGAGTCAGAAAAGAGGGGAAGGACAGGGCTGCTCATGGCTGATCTGACCTTGTGCTTGACACATGAGAAGAGAGAAACGAGAGAGAATGCCTTAGGGTTTGGGATCCTTCCAGAAAGCATCACCCCATAGTTAAACATTCTCTTTCTTTCCGTGGTGGTGCAAAACCCAGGAAGGAAATGTGGAGGACTGAGTCTCAAAACTGACCAACCTCTCTCTCTGCCCCCTCTTTTGCTAACATAATGCTATTGAGCTAGGAGCACGTCTTCAGGAATGCAAAAGGACTTCCTACTTTTACCTGCTATGCTGCAACAATATTTTCAATTATTGGTTAAACTGCAAATGCCCTACAAGTCATTTAAATAAATCTCACATGTATGAAATAGTCAATTGTGTTCTCTGAGCAATTCCCAGCTGTAAAAATAGAGCCACACCGAATGTACTTTTTTCTGCAGCTAATTGAACTTTTTTCTGCACATATAACGTATGATTTAAAGGACCCAGGAGGAATTTCAATTTGCATTCCCCATTTCAAATGTACAATCAAATGCTGTCTTAAAGAACTCCCATGTTTAATTCAATATTGCTTGCCTGAAGCCCCAACCCCTCCTAAATTTTAACACTGAATTGATGATTGGGAGGTTTTTAATGCTCCAAGTGACTGTTTAAAAAACAATGGCTTTAATAGGACTGCTTTTCCCGAGGAAACAAACACTCCTAAACTTGACTGATTCGAACTGCTGTAGCCCAGAGAAAATCTCCAAAATGGCAGCAAGATGCCTGCCAGGAAGAAGGGACCATGTCTAAGAACGTCTTTTGATCAAGAGTCACAGATCAGGAGCTGTGGCCCTAGTGTCAGAAAGGCCACCTCGCCGTTCCTGGTGGTTGATCAAGGTGGTCCATGGAGGGTGGCTGAAGGCCGATCTGAGGGGGATGAAGAAGGGGCTGCTGCAGTGACATGTGCTAGAGGAGAAGGGCCCAGAATCTTGGGGTCTGGGGACAAGGGTGTCAGGAGATGTATGATCATCTTCATTTCCATGGAACTGGAGAGGCGGCACCAAGAGCTCACATGCCTACCCAGTTAAGGAAATGGTCAATGAGGTTTCTATGTTGGAGGAAGCTCAAGAGAAGGTACATGGTTGCAAACAAAAGGAAAGCAGAGCCCGACCTGAAGAGCTCACAGGGGCTCAGAAGATCCAAGTCCTGGTGGGACTAGGACGGGAGGTAGAAAGTGACATGCCTTTATCCAACATGCAGTGACACTGCTGGATGACTAAGGTCCCAGCACACCACACATCAGTAAGACAAGCTGAAAACCAGACCACACCTTCCCCCGAGGGGCGAGATGACAAAGGGACCTGCAGTGGTGGCAACCAGAGGTGACAACCAAACCAGCAAGGAATTAACAGTGGCAGAATTCAAAGTCAAGTAACAAGGTAGACACCAGATACGTATTTATTGAACGAATGCAAGGACTGGTCACGACTTAGTCTCATTCCTTAGATGAGACTCTAGGCTCAAACCTTTAGCCCATAGTTTTTGTGTCACAAGTTTCTACATAAAATGAGAGTGAAAGGACTCAGAAATTATCTCTTTCAATACCCTGTCATCAGCAGCTCTCCTCTTAAGTTATCCTACACTATATTTAGTCTATAAGACATTCTCCACCTCTAGAAATGAGAGGACCTAGTTATGTGCAACTTGCTCACCTTCTGTGCTGATTGGCTCTGGAACTGCCTACAGGCCGCAAGGAACTAGCCCAGGTTTTACTTCTAGGGGCCTTTGCCTTGCTTTCACATTTCACATGGTCCCCACCAGTCAATCTTCCCATGACAAGTGGGTGTTCTGTCACGATTAGGTTAAGGTGGGGAATGTGCTCACTGGCCTCGAGCCCTTCTTACTGCAATTCATCCAGCTCTTCAGAGTGTGGTAACTGTTGATCTTTCTGACCTCCAGCCACCCAGGTGTCCTGACAAACTGAGTTTGTCTTCCATACTTCGTGCTTTGGGTGCCCTGAGTGATTTCACGTAGTCAACCGGCTTCTCTGACATCATGCAAATAAAATGCAGCGCCATTTGGTGACCTACCCTATGTTCTTTCTTCTCCATTGCACAATAGGTAATATTTACTTACTATCTTCCCCAGGGCAAACGAAGGGAAGGCAGGAAACGTGCTGGGCTTACGCTATAAAACCTGAGGAGGAAGAGGGGAAGGAAGAGTTCAGTGTAGTTAAATCAGTTTCCTGATACACCTGTGTCCCCAAATCAGTTTGTTTAAGCAGTTCAGGAAAAAAAAAAAAAAAAAAAAAAAAGCTTCAAGGAAAATAAACAGAATATCTTATCCTCCCTCCAAATATATAAATTAGTTCATTAAAACAATGGATTCTTGTAGCAAACACAAAGTAAACATTTTCTGTTTTTTATTAGATGACTATAGGGCTGTGCTAGTTGGGGAGACATTCTCTTCTTTTTCAGTTTTCCATTCTGGGTCTTGTATTTAAGTCCCCTCTGTACCCAGGCTTGGTCCAAGAACCCCAATCAAGTATGGGCCATCCAAATTCTTCAGCGTAAATGAAGTAGAACAGTTACCTAGAAAGAGTTTGGACTGGGTACAAGAGGTAGATGGTTCCTCGTTCTCCCGTTTAAACTTCCGGGAGAAAATTAAATGAGTCATCTTCCAAAATATATCAAGAAAGTCAATGAAAAAAATATATATCTACGTATCTATAGGCAGAGGCTCCAGAAATACTTTGAAAGTAACAAAAAGGAAAGTGCGCTAGGGAAGACGTGAGAAGATAAACTTCCATCTTCAGGAGGTTTCTGTGCTTTTGCCTCTGCTCTCTGCTCACGTTGCTTTCTTCTTTCAGTTCAAAAGAGCGTGTAAACAAAACCTCAAAGGAGGTTCAATAAGGACGACCCTCCATGTCTGCATGTTGCTATCACTGTCATTACTTTTCCCAAAAAGTAACCATCAAACCATCAAAGATCAGAAACCATCTGAAGTGGGACGTACCATTCCAAAGTTCAGTTGCTCGAATGCTGAGGTTCTTCTTCCTTTAGCCTGACTCAATTTCCTTCGCCATGGCCCATGCGATTACCCTCTGAAGGGTGTGAGGTGGGGACATGTTTAGCTGCCTTTAATGACCTGACCGTGGAGCAGGCCTGCCTCCTTGCCCGAGGCCTGTCTGCCCGGAGGAGTCCCTACCTGCTCTGCGCCTTTGTTCTCTCATCTGGAAGACCAGTGATGAGCACTTTCTCAGCAGCCGCGAGGTTCACATGAGACTCCGTGCTGGGAAACGACCACCCTTAGGCACCACAGAACTGTTCCTCATGGGATCAGGCTGCTCCTCCCATCCCCACCATCCCCAGCTCAGACAGAAAAAGGAGGATTTCCAGAGTAAAGAGGCCATGGCTTCATGGAAGTTCTCCTCCTCACCTTTCTCCAACCTCTCACAGGGGACACTGGACCACGGGATCACTGGGGATGATGGGGGCTGAGCGTCCTCTCGTCATGAACTTACATTCTATAGGTGCTCCGGTTTCTCAAAACCAATTACAGAGAAAGCGTTCCCCAGCAATGAGGCTGGTGAGCAGCCATACAGAAGAGGGGGGAAGAAACATTCATAAAGCTCCTACTGTGTGCACAGCTCTGCGAACACACCACCTCGTGGAACGTCACACAGAGATGCAGAAAGGTTGTGTGCCAAATGACAGCATTTGCCATGTCACCCAGAAGGGGGGCGAGAGAGAGTGCAGGTGTGCCCACCACTGGGAGACTGGCACTGCTAGGGGCGTCTCTCAGAGAGAGTGTCACCCGTCTCCCCTACTCTGCCAAATCCCTTTGGATCCCTTTTGCTCCCCCCATCAGAGCCTGGGGTTCAGATTGGTCTCGTGTCTCTACTTTCGCCCCTTCCTTTACACCCAGATACAGGATCGTGTTTTCTACATGCCTAACGGCCCTCCCCACACCCCCTGCCCCCTTTTCTTCCAGCATAAATCCTTTATTTCTTTGACTAACTTCTAATTCCTGTATTTGCTTAAGTCTAAGGCATCCTCCAGAGAAGACCACTTTCTTCTTTTCCCACTGAGAAGATCCCTACCCACCCCCACCAGTTTTGGTGAACCTAAATCAACTTCATGACGAATATGCAAAATCACACAGATTATGAATTAGAAATGGTACTGTGTTCGCACCCCTGTTTTCCATAAAGCAATTTAATCCAGAGTCTTCCTGGGGATCTTCCACATACCTTCCTCACTATCTGAGGTGTATAAACATTTTTCCAAATGCAGCCCCTCTGTACTTTCCAAGTGGGCTGTGATACAGCACTTTTCAAATGTCTGCGAGGTGCTGCCACTGGCAAATCTGCCCAAAGCCATCAGAAGCCCTTTGTCATGCACCAGGACAGCTGCCCTCAGATATAAAAATATGATGCTAGTGGCATATTATTGACTGTGTCACTTTTTAAACTGGCTTTTAAAAGTCTTAGTGAAATTTCATCAGACAGAGGACCGCCAGCTTCTCAACAAACTCATTTCCGCTTCTTCCCAACCACAGAGATGGACCCTATTTCCTAGTCTCTGCGGTAGGTGAGAGTGACCCTAAATTTTGTTCCTGACACACAGAAATGATAAACCCTCAAGATGATGAGTACTGTAAATACTGTGATATGATCATTACACATTCTGTGCATGCAACAAACTATCACATGTAAACCATAAATAACCACAAATATTATGCATCGATGAAAAATTTAAAATAAAAGAAAAATTAAGAGTAAGAAAAGAAAAAAGAACAAACTGTAGTTAATAAAACAGGAGGAGAAACAATATATGACATTCTCAGGCCTGGCCCAGCAAAACTTCCCACAAGCCCACCCTCCACAACATTTCTGCTTCCACCAGCTCAATGCTGAGTAGCTGACCTTGACCTTGGCAATGGCCTACTAAATAAAGTGGAGCCACAAGAAGGAAGGAGGCTGCATCATGCACCACCAGGTTTCGAACAGACACACCCACTTTGGGCTTTATACAAGCAGAAAGTAATCTTCCATTCTGTGTGAACCATGGTACACATTGGTATTTATTTGTTACAGCAACTAGCATTGCCCTGATACAGCATTCAATATTTGGCAGTTGTGAAGTCATGCCCTCAAGAACAGTTACTAAATCTGTATTAAATTTCTTTGCTTCTCTCTTTTTCAATTTAGCCCCTTGTCATCATGCAACCTCAACAAGCATTCTTAAGCAAATGCCTACTAAGGGAATCGCAAACTCCTGAGGCCTCCCCATCTTTTCTCAACCAGTCACTCATCAATTCCATCATCCAGGCCTTTCTGTGAACTTGGACTAATGAACTCATCAGAATCTTGTAATATCAAAGATTTTGTAAGGACCCTAACAGATAGCAACTCCTTTCTCTGAGAAACAATTTCGAAAAAATATTTTGCTTCATATCTACAGCACAATTTTTAAACTGGGAAACTCTTTTTCACAGGGAAAATTCTAAATTTTAGTGCCTTTAGTGACGTATTAAGGCATTGCTCAGGTACCATTTTTTAGCTTGCGTGCCTGGGACCAGAAGGGATCAGGCCTTTATGCAGTTTTGCAGTCCCCTCTGTGTCCTGTAGTCGTGAGTACTGAATGAAAGTGACAGTTACAAGTGAGTAATGTTTCACCCCCTAGGATTTATCTCCTTTTATTCAGCCATTGAGAGCCTGTGAGAGACTGAACACACAACTCTTAGCTGATACAAATCAATAAATACCAATTCCGCAAAGTTTAGGGTAAAAAAGATTTTGTGAAGAGTAAAGTAAAATAAAAATGAGGACTGTTGTCTCATGAGAGCCATCTAGACAATCACGTCTGTGCACAGAGAATCATCTCCGGTATATGAGGTCATGAGTCGTGATTGACATTTTAGTCACCTCTTTCTGTGAAGGGCTTGGCATTAGCACTACTTAGCCTCCTGCTAGCTGCCTGGAAGCAGCGCATTCCTGCCCTCATCTCATACAGGAGGACATCGAGACCTGGACGTGTGTCCTGTCACTGGCCCAGGTTCCTCACCTACAGAACTATATTCTGGGCCACCAGCCTCTCAGGGCTGCCTTACAAGTCAGGTTGACAATGCACGAAAAACACCTTCCTGGCCCTCGCCTGCCTCTGCCATCAGCTCCAGCCATCATGGTCACAGACTGCTCTCCTGGTGTCCAGTACTTCAGCAAACACTGACCACTGCCAGCTGGATCTCCCAAACTCCTCGTTAGTACAGCTCACTTTGGCAGTTGGTTATTGATCTAGCACAGGAATTAGAGACGGGGTGGGAGTGGTGGAATTGGTGGGTCCTGGTGAAGAAACATTTTATCACCACGGTGCACGATGATAATAAAAAGTAAATCTGAGGTAATTTCATTATTGTTTTTAAATCCTCTACAGACAATGTACCCCAACTGCCTCCCCTCTCCGGCTATGGTGTGTCACTATTCTAGACCAGTGTTTTCAACCTTTTTTATCTCACAGCACACTGGAACCTATAAATTTCTGCAGCACACTTAAATTATGTTGATCAAAAAAATAGTTAAAAAAGAATATACTTACTGTGCTTTGAACTTCTTTTGAAAATAATTTAATTAGTGACCTTTAAGAATTTTGATAGCACACCAGTGTGCTGTATCACACCAGTTGAAAATCACTGTTGTCTTGGATTGTTAAAGAATCACAGAAATGCCCTTTCTACCCAAATAGACAAGCCCCCTCCAAGGTTGATCTGTTCCAGAGATACTTCCATGCCACCCCAAGTACCTATCTCAGAGTAAGTGCTCTGTGCCACCTGCCACCCAAATATAATAAGGTTGCCACCTTCAGTTCCCCTGAAGTCTCACGTTGGGCAGACATATCAAGAGTAAGTCTTATAGAATCTCTTCTACTCTCTGTGAATAATGTTCCTTGAGAACATGGGAATAAACAGAGAAAACATGATAGAAAAAAGAAGACAGGAGTCAGCCACATCGCTCAAGGAGCTGGGTGGTGAAAGCCACCAAGTTAGTGGGGTCCTCTGGGAGACACACCGATGACTGGCAGGTGATGGCCATTCTGCTGCCACACTGGACCCAGACTTGGCACAGGTGATAGGAGACAGAAAATAGGAATTCTCAATCTGCCACAGCTTTGACCTGGACACATGATTTATGTCACTGTATTTCCTATATCCCTGCCCATGAATCAGGGACAGTACACCATTTCTCTGCAAAAAGGGTAACACCCTCAGCATCTCTATTCTCTTGTTTTGGAAATGGAGCACAGACAGGGAAGTGTCTAAGGCCTAACAACTACTAAGTGTGGAGGTGAGGTTTAAACCCAAGTTCATTTGACTCCTGGACTCATCCCCTGTCCTGCAATGTTCTATCTAACCTTTAATCTCTGGGGCCTTGTGGTGTTGCTCAGCCACACTGATTCACCTGAGTCATCCATTGAAGATGTTTCAGGATTGAGAATGTCTACCACGGAGACCACAGACCTGGAGTCTATATCCCATCAGTGGGAATCTAAGCAGATGGTTTTATACCTTGAATCTCAGTTTTTTCATCCATAAACTAGGACTAATTTCTACCCTACAAGAGTTTTTAGGATTCAACAAGACGATGTATAAAATATGCCTAACAGTACTTGGCATACTGATCAGTCAATTTTTCACTTCCTTCTCTCCCCTTTGAAGCATCTTTTGGGCTCCTCTGTGCCTGGTATGGTAGAAGGAGCCTGACAGAATAAGACAGACTTGCAAGTTCCTACGTGGTGTATCCACACAAGATACACACACAACTAGAATACAAGGTAGGGTATAGCACAAAAGCATAATTTTACCACAGTACATGTAAAAAATGTATTTATCTCATGCAAAGAAACTGTAGGCTATTGAGTGACATATGTACAAGGTAACAGCTCTGCTTTCATACTTTTAACTGTGCTAAATTAATCCACACTAATGTGATCAGCACCGTGATACGCATGATTGATTTATCACCTTGCCACTGCACAAGAACAGGTTTATTACAAACAATTGGGCACCTTCAGCCAATCCTTCAAGTTGCTATGTTAACTAAACATGTCATTAGAAATTAACACAGGTTTCACATAAGATCATACAACTCTTTTTGTAAATTAATTTCATAGAGAAAATCTGTATGTTTAGAAAGAAAACTCTCTTTGTAATTAAGTCATCATACAGAATTTCCATGGCATCTCTCATCTCACAGAGCAACAAGTCAGGTGTGGGTGGATACTCAGACTGCTGGATAAAGTCTCAAGTGGATATATGCCAGAAAATCCCGCCAAAATCATATCAATGGTAGCAGAAAACACATTTCCTACCTGGGAATATTTGCTACGGTCAGTTCAACATTCTTGGAACTCTTGTGTATATTGAGGGTATCAAATTATGATTAAATGATCACATGTTTTAAATACATTCAGTCAGTGTTTAAAATGGTTATTTTGGGGTATCTGGATATCATCAGACACAGTAGAACAACTTTCTCACAGTGTAAAAAACAAAGATGAAAAGAGAAGTCTCTGGATGCTACCCATGAAAAGACCTAGATGCTAACCCAAATAGATTATTCTTCCTAGTGTGTAGAAATTTATTAATCCTTCACAACTAACCTAGGGGAAAAAAGCACCCAATATAAAGGCGCTACCTGCAACGGGTCTCTAGAAAGACCTGCTGGTAACATGCTGCTCATGTTTCCTCACAAATGCAAGGCTGGAGTCAGAGGGAGGTTATTTCATGCATCAGCCTTCCTGTGCACAAGAGCCTGAAGTCTGCAGGAAGGACAGATGACTAGCTGATCACAGGGAAGCTCTGCCCACTGAGTGTGCCACAGGAAAGCAGTGCAGAGACAGCATGCAACAAGGCAAACCAAGTTGCTCCTTCACCTGGTCAGAGACACAATGAAAACATGAGTCTCAAAGAGGTACTCACCTATACTACTAGGATAGATACAACCTAGTGCCATGGCCACCTTTTGTCCCCAAAGTCAGCACCATTCCTGACACTGTGCTCAGCACCTAGGGCACACTGTCCTCTTCAACCTCACAACACCGAAGGAGTGTTACCTATATGCCCCTCGCAGTTGAAGAAACTGAGGCTTGGAGAAGGTAAGAAATTGAGCTCTGGCTCATGGCCTCCAACTTGTAACCTATGGACTGTAGATCCAAACCAAAGTTCGCTGGCCTCCAAATCCCCTCCACTCTTAATTATTATTCCATGAAGGAGGAGGAGGAAATAGCTATTAGAGACATATGCTACAAAAAAAAAATAGCAGGGCATTGTGATGGGCATCTGTAGTCCCAGCTACTTGAGAGGCTGAGGCAAGAGAATCGCTTAAGCCCAAGAGTTGGAGGTTGCTGTGAGTTGTGATGCCACAGCACTCTACCCAGGGCAATAGCTTGAGACTCTGTCTTTAAAAAAAAAAAAGAAATGACATATGCTGAAATAAAGGTAGTTATAAACTTTAAAAATGAGAAGCTTAATCTTAAACAGAGGTCAATCAGGCATCTTTTCAAAACTATTCTGCAGTTGTTTTTGGGTTCTGCCAAGTTGTATACAGCTCAGCATGTTATTCCCTTGAACTATGTATAACTGCACTCTGCTTTCTCAAACTAAAAAGGTCAATACTCATTTTAGATTTCAATCCCAGAAAAAAAGGGTCTAAGGAAACAATTGGGGGGAGCAGGAGGGTTGGGCAAAAGGCATCAAAACATTCCTTCAAACACGACACAAGAAGTCTGGCCTCCTTCCATCTGTGTGTTCTGGTGGCGCAACCGAAGCACACCACGTAGCGTAGCCTTTTGAAAGGTGCATGGTTTGACAGGAATTCTTGTTTGAGAAGGTACAAATATTGACGAGATATAAATCTTGGAAAATCCTTGGGACCAGCTCATTGACAGACCTGTCTCCAGGCGCTGGACCAGCACACACAGGCTCCGTGATCATGGACAAGCTCTGGGGGCTCCACGCTAGTGTTTGTCAATGTTTTTCATCTCACAGCACAGTTGAACCTGTCGTGAACCTTCCACAGCACACTTAAAGTATGTTGACCCCCTCCAAAGAATATACTTACTGTGTTTTGAACTTCTTTCAAAAATAATTTAACTAGTGATCTTTAAAAATTTTCACCGAAGATCCTCTCACGGCACACCAGTGAAAATCACTGCTCTACACTCTTTCTTCCCAGCTGTACAAGTGGGAATGACATTGGTATCTACACAAGAGGTAGGCATGAGACCACACAGAGCCTCTGTCAATGGAAAACTGGAAGCTAATGGCAGTTGGGTAACTTGCCTGCCTAGCACACCCCTCTAAATACACCCTCCCCTCCTGAACACAGGGTTGAACATGTGACTCTGTCTCAGCCAATAATGGTACACCATTCACCTAAACATGGCCACTAGTAATGGGAAGAGCACATGAACCAACTGAGCCAATCGGAATTCTTCCCTGGATTCTTCCATCTAGAATTGGCAGGGAAGCCCCTCTTTCCTTTTAGCTCATGAGGCTGTCAGGAGGTAAGCCTAGAACTACCTGCAGTCATGGCAATCTGCATATAGAAGAAGAGATAACAGACCAGAAGGGATAAAGGAGAGCCTTAAGGCTCTCAGTCTCTGCCCAGAGCCACCTGAGTCATGCCTAGGGCTGGGCAGTGTAAGCCAACAGCTGTCCCCTGGTTTCTAAATTATTTTGATTTGGGTTTCTGTACTTGTAAGCAAACTAAAACCCAGTATTTAATAGTTCTTATAATTTGAACAGTGATCAAATCCTCAAAAAAAGTAACTTCTCCCTAAGTGGATTTCTTATTTTAAAAATGGAGGAGAAAAAGAGATTTTAGTAGATGAAGCAAACACTGCCATTATTTACATAGCACTTTCCCAAAAGAACGAAAGAAATATCTATTTTTATTTGTAGTCACCTTATTCATTTTCAAGAGGACTTCCTATTTGCCACTAAATTCTTCCATGTACCTACACCCACTTTCAAGTTCTAGTTCTTAAAAACTTAGGATAAAAACAAGTGGTTATTTTTTTTGTATAATAGCTATATTTCCTGGCACTACATGCAGGGGGAAAGTGTGAGAGAAGGCACCGATGCTATTTTTGGTATGCTCTCAAGAGAATTTCCCCAGGTTACCAGAGTTCTCACTGGGGGTTGGAGGGTTACAAAAGCAAAGTGTATTTGCCAGGATTTGCAGCCACTCCAAAAAATCCTTTCTGTCTCTTCATGGTTTGTTATGTATGTACGTATGTATACATATGTATATATTTACATTTAAAATCCCCTCCATATTATCTTTCTCCTAAGAATTAACTGATAGAAATAGAAAGACACTGTGGATTCCAGTTTTCAAATGGTCTTCTGAAGCAAAGGGAAAAATCTGCAGTCTAATTTGCAGAAACCTTGGTGTTCCTGATCTGATCTGGGAGAAGAGTACCTACTTTCACCTTTGGAGGACTCCAAGGATGAAACAGTGGCCACGTTTGTTAAAACAAAAATGAAATTACAAATAGTGGATTGCTTAGACTCAGTGGCCATCCCTCCCATCACCACCCCACACGCAAACCCAGAAGTGGTGCTGACTTCTCTCAACTAGGCTTACCTCCAGACTTAGAAATCTAACACCAGAATGCACCATCACCCACTGACTATGGAAACAGACTTGGCCTGTTGGATGGAAGGCAGCGATTCTCAAAAAAGAAATAAAATAGTACTCGTCTTTCAGTGTTCTGAAACCAAAAGAAATAACCTAAAGCATTTGACTCCATTTTGACCCAAGAGTATTTTTTTTAAAACCAATCATTCATTTTCAGATCCAATCTAGCATGCAATCTATTCATAAGAGAAGATGGTTTGGAAAGAGAAGATGGGCACATTTACGGGTAGAAAGAAGTTTATAAAGAAGATTCAAGTAGATGGGATCCAACTTATTTAACATTTTTACCAATGCCCCTAAGCGGGAATTCACATTAAATCTTCATATTGTCCCACAAAGACTGAAGACTAATGTTAATGCTGAATGATTTTATAGGTTTTAAAAGAATAGAGACAGAAAGTACAAAAGCACATAAAAATGCATTTAAAAAAATATTTCATCTAGACGTGATATTTATTAGAAAACTGGATCAGAAATTTAGCTGAGAAGTCATAAGATTTTTAAAATAAGACACCTTTCAGATCATTTATTTTAATATACCCATTGTATAGAAAAGGAAACTGAGAGCTAGATGGCTAACTACACAGACTGTTGAGGACTCACTGGACCCTCTCTTAGCCTGCTTTTTCCATCCAATGTGGCTGACGAGTAGCTGAAAAACTACCATGGCAAAAACAACAACAAGAACGATAAACCTTGAAAGGGGTCACCAAGAGGTCTAGTCTTACTATCACCCAAGAAGGTTAATGGAAGTAAAATCAGAAAGCATCTTACTTTGTATAAACCATAAAATGCAGACTGCAGCCAAGTCAATGGACCTGGAGGAAGACAGAGCCAAGCCAAAAAAGATTCAGAGAAGTGAAGTGCACAAGCACAGATGCGCTTCTGTATTAGAATTCTGCTTTTCTCCAAGTAATGAGCTATCTCAAAAGACCTGGTGGATCAAAAATCTTTTAAAGTGTGGAGCTGTACACTAAATTTGGAAGTACTAAAAGGAAGAGCAGAGGTCTGAGGGGAGAAAACCCTCCTGAAGCCTGAAATATATCATGCCCTCTTGCATAAAGCATGCGGTAAACTAATGAAAATATGGTTCAGTTCAAATGTCTGTTAGATGTCTTTGGGTCATACACCGTTGCTGGTGCAAATCAAACCCGGCACGTCTTCATGAAGCTTACTGTCTAGTGCAGCGGTTCTCCACCTTCCTAATGCCTCCTAATGCCGCAACTCTTTAATACAGTTCCTCACGTTGTGGTGACCCCCAACCATAAGATTATTTTCGTTGCTACTTCATAACTGTAATTTTGCTACTATTATGAATCATAATGTAAATATCTGATATGCAGGATGAATTTTCATTGTTACAAAGGGGTCGCGACCCACAGGTTGAGAACCGCTGGGTTAATGGGTAGGTCGTGCACTAAGAGGCCTGGGGGGAGTGATTGCCAGGGAGGACGTTTTGGAACAGGTGGTTCTAGTCTTGGAAGAGGGAAAATGAGCCAAACCATGAATGCAGTAGGAGAAAGGACGTGCAGGCAGCAGAGCGGAGGAGGGAAGGCGAGGCGGCAGCGCTGGGCAGCACTCAGTGCGCAGAGTCTGCAGGAAGCTCAGTTTGCAGAAGGTAAGGGTGCGGAAAGGAGATGAGGCAGGGAGGAAGGAAGGACTGAAGAAAGCTTCAACCCTGTCAGGTGATTACAAATGGCCCGCAGGCTGGTGAGCCCGAGGAGCGCTGCGGAAAGGTCCTCAGCTGCGTGCTGAGAGGAACTTGAGTTCTGGGCCAGCACTGTCCAGAGGCAGCACAGTGACTCTGGGCAGCATGTCCCCAGGGCTGAGGGCTCCTGGGGCAGCCTGTGCCTTCCTCTTTACAGACTCCTCACTGCTGTCTGCAACGTGGAACCGACCCTGCCCATCTCCACCCGGGGGTTTGTGAGCAAGTGTGGTGGTGGTGAGGGCTGTGGAAATGATATGTCAACAGCAGAGGCTGCAGTCTTAACACAGGTGAGGTAACAATAGAAATCTGTGTTATCAGGAAAGATTGTTGAAGTTCAAAAGCATCTTGAGACATTCAGGTGCAACAAGGTAGAGAGGCAGACACTCAACCTGTGAGATGATATCACCACTCCACAGAGTCAGGTGTACCCCTAAATCAAGAGAGAGGCGCTGTATTTTTATCAGGAAGAGCCCAAACAGATTTGACTGTGAGGGGCTGAAGTCGCACTGGCAATAATGTGAGAGGCAGTTCGAAGGGTTGCGAAACTAGACACCGTACAGTAAGCCCGTAGAGATTCCCAGGCTGCTGGTGGTCATTTTGGCCTAGGGCCATTAGTCCCAAAGTCCACAGGAGCCAGAAGGTGCTATAAATGTGGGTCCCAGGTTCAGGGAAAACCAGAAGGCAACCAACCTCCGGTACAGACGGGCACTGGAAACTCAGCACCAGCTGTGTGCAGACACATGGCGACGCGTTTCTCTTATTCCAGGTCTTCTAACTAGTCAGAGAAAATATTAATCCAGCGACATCTCTAGGTTCCTAAATATGACCTCTATGTTTGTGTACTTTGTTCTGCCAACAACACATCTGCCAGTTAGAAGTGGCACACTGGCCACCATGTCACCCCTTCTGGACTCTGAAGCAAGAGTCTGGCTGAAAGAGCATGACTGTAGCAGGGGTTTATGGGATTCCATGGCACAGAGAAGCAACCAGCGTTCGGAGCTGTCTGGGTGTGGGGAGTGCAGGGGCCCAGCACCAACGTGAAGCTTCTGCTCCAACACCTGGGTGGATGGTAGAGCCACTGCCCAAAAACAAAGCCAGGAACAAATCTTTGCTAACAATGATGTGAATATTAGATGAGCGATGAAAACTGAAATCAGTTCTAGACTTATTGCAGGATTTTTTTGCCTAAGGACATGGATGTGTGCACTTGATGGTAGGTAACTAATTGGAACACAGGAGAATGCTCACAATCTGGTACTCAGTTCACAGGGGCAATAGCTGAAGCTTTGGGAACATGTTTTACCCAAAGACTATGGAGAGCAGAGGGGCGAGAACAGAAGCCTGGGTAACCCCAGGAGGTAGCAGAGATGCCAGGGAGGAGAAAGGAGAACTAGAAGGTAGCAACCAGGGAAGGAAAAAGCATCAGAAAGGAATGACAGAGCCTCACGGGAACACCAGAGAGGACTGGTGAGTAACCCTAAGATTGCTTTTTCTATTTTGGAGAAACTCTGGCCAGCTTGCAGAGAGCCAAGCAAGAAGAGGAGAAACAGTGAAAAATGTCTGTGGAGATAAGGTGGTCACTATGAGCGAGGTGAGGATGCAGGGACAAGGGAGATTAAGGCATTTTTAAAATACAGCTAAAAAAGAAGAGAGTTCCTAGGGAGAGACCGCAGACAAAAACGAGAGAAGGGAGTGAGATTCCTCAGGAGAGGGAGGCACTGGGATTCAGAGCACAGTTGGAGACTAAATTAGTCACTGCCCCAAGGAGGCCTGCTCTCCAAACTTCTCTAAGTTTCCTGTCCAGCTTCATTTTCCTTCTGTCATTCCACCCGATTCATTTTTTAATCATACATTCTACAATATACTTATGTTTGCTTTCTGTTTTTTTTTCACCCCCAAGAATGACAGCTCCAAAAAAAGCAAAGATCTGCTACATTTACCATATACGAGAACCTAGCAAAGTATCCCGACACAGTAGATGCCAGAGATTCATCGAATACCTGGGTAAATATGGAAAGTGTGTAGGGTAGGATGTGAAAAGACTGGTGACCGCTATTTTCTCAACTGAATAGGCTGTGAAGTCACCTGCCCTACCTGAAGGAGACAGGGATTGGAGGTATCTTGTGTTGAAGATTACAACAGGAGTCCCAGTTTGCAACCGGAAAAGAAGGGGCTTGTGGGATGGAGAGGCTACGATACTGGAGTTTCTGACTTCAGAAGCTGAGCATCTCTGGGTGCGGATGAGACTTGGATGTAGTGAGAGGACTTAGTAGCTGGAGTGGGTGGAGGTCACTGGATTTCAGATGGTCAAGAGAGAGAATCTAGACTCCAGACCCCCACAGAGACTTCGGGAGAAGAGCAGGAAAAAAAGGCCGTGAGCCAAAGTCTCCAGGCCATGGGAGAAGGACTGGCTGAAATAGGGTGGCAATGCGGAGGTGGGGTCAAGGGACCACCTCCTTTCCTACTCTAGCACCTCCAACAATCTAGTATTTAAACCCCATGGTGTGTGGGACTAAAAATTAATGTCCTTTGGAGATGGAATAATTTTAAAATTACAATAATATGTAAAGTTCATGGGAGGTAGAAATTTTATGCATAGACCACTTTGTTTTTAGGATAAAAAAAATGGATGACATTTTTCTATGGCTTTCAGTAATTCCCCTGCATTGTACAATATTTTCAAACATTATTTGACTAAAGAATCAAGACTTGGGGGTTCAAAGAAACCTTAGGTTATCTAGGCTAGCACTCATTTGCATAGCTGAAAACTTTAATGAAAGTATCCCAAACAGCAAATAATTACTAATTTAGATATGCAGATAGCACTGAAAGCACCCTGAATTTTTTTAAGCGTGGTTTAGGGTATGTGAATTAGCCAGGCTGACATTTCTTCCAGTTCCCTGTGCTCAATTTTGACATAAAATCTCTAAAGTACAGAATTATCACATAAATTGTTCCAGAACAGTTCAGAGAAGTAAACTGCTTTCTGGCTTAAAAGAGGAAGTTAAACCTTCAAACACACCTTTTTAGGTTGATGCCAAATAGAAGAACGTTCTGGGCAAAGTAGCCAAAGCAAGGCACAGCAGCATTTGAGATTTCTCCGAAGGCAAAAGACACACACACAGACTTTGTTTCATTCATTAAAACACTAAAACTATCAGCAGCATCTTCCCCCATACCTGAAGGTGGAGTGCTGGTTTATGTAAGAGAAGCCTCCCCTGCTCAGTTTGTGGGCAAATTAAACACCCAGTTCTGTCCAGAATTTCTGAGTACTGTACTTTCACTTTAGACCCGAACCAGCCTCGCAACTCCCATTGCTACAGATGATGAAAATAGCAAAGATCTGCTCTGCGGGGCTAACCAGGTTGCCAGAGGCCAATTTAAAGGCTCTCCCGCAGACCACTGGTCACCTCCACGCTGCTCAGCCAGCGTAACGAGGCACAGTCCGTTTGTCTTTTCCCACCCGGCAGCGCACGGGCAAAGTAAGGGGTAGGGGACGCCTGCGAGGACTGGGCTCCTCAAGTTCAGGGTCACGGGCGCCAGCTCGGATGGACCGGCAGAAGCCACGCATTGCTGGGGGACTCTCGCGGCTGGCCCCGGGACTCCCAGCTGTGGGCACATTTGGACGCCAAGCCGGCGCGGCCCCGCCTTGCCCTGCCCGGGTCCTACTCGGGTTCCCAGCGGGCGGGACCGGCAAGCCGGGCGCGCACCCAGTCTCGGCCGAGGCAGCCAGAGGGAGGCTGAGAAAGTTCCCTCCGCCTCGACGTCGGCACCCCGGGTCGCGCTTGCCCCGCAGCCACGGGGCCGGGAGCAAGGTCGCGCACGGAGCCCCGGGGACCGTCCCCCGCGCCGGGGACAGTGCCGGCCGCGCCCCTCCCGCGCCCGGGACCGCGCAGCCCGTACTCACCGCCTGGCGCTCGGATCCCCCGGTGGCGGCCGCGGAGCGCGGCGCGGCCGGAGCCAGAGCCGGAGCGGGAGCCGGGTCCCCGCGGGGCGGGCGAGCGGCGGCGGCGGCGGCCAGGAGGGTCAGGACACGCACGGAGGCGGCGGTGGCGCCTGCAGACGCCGCGCAACCCGGGCAGCCCCACAGCGCGAGCTGGGCGGCCGCGGCGGCGGGGGCTTTATCCGCCGCGCCGCGCTGGCCCCCGCCCCTTCCTGCCGCCCCCGCCCCCGGCCCGCCCCGCCTTCCCGCCGCCTCCTTTGTGTGCCAGCGGGCCGCCGCGTCCCCGCGCCCGGGCTCCGGGACGCCCCCACTCCTCGCGCGACCTCCCGGATGTGGCCCCAAGGGGATCCCGTCTTGGGGCTGCGCCCCGAAAGCGCCCGGGGGCGCGCTGACCCCGAGGTGCGGTGCCAGCCCGGGCCGAGCTGCACGTGGGTCGCCGGAATGGGTGTGTTGGGGGGGACATGGGGGTACTTAAGGGCTGGTGGGGCGTCCCTAAGACGCATACATGTAGTCCTGACTGCCCCGTGGGAGAGACAGGGGGCGCCCTGGGACAGTGCCCACCCCTCCGGGTGATGGAAATAACGGTGCCAGGACGCGGCCGGGAAAGGGCACAGCACCTCTCCGGGAGCTTTGCGGGGTGTCCTAGAGCCCGAGTTTTCCCTGCCTGGGGCATAGAAGGCGGCGTAGGTCTCTTCAGGCAGATGGCAGACAAGGAAATCCAGAAAACTGGATTCCTGGCTGCGGTGACAGCAAAGTACCCGCAGAGTCCTGGGAATCCAGCCCTTTTTTGCCGGTAACTACAGCCAATGGGACCCTGTGCCCAGAGAGGCGCAGACCCCGGAGGCAGGGCGACAAATTACTGTCCCGCCCAGGGCTTTATTACCTGGATCTTCCTTATCCAGTCCTCCTTTTCAAGTTAGGTTTGTAGGGGCCCAACTTTAATGACATAATTTATGTTGCCTTTGGTGTAGAACACTCCCTAGCTAGCCCAGGGCCCCAACCATGAGGAAGAAATGTGATAAATTTCCTTAGATGCAGCTCGGAATTAAGGTCGCCTCTCCTGATGAGAGCAATTGGGAAGGTCAGTTTGCAATCTCCCGTTGGCATGTAGGTGGCCGTGCCACACTGTGTCCGTGAAGGGGGAGGGGCTGCCTGGGAAAGTGTAAAGTCTGAGTCTTACCTCCAGGTCCTCCCAGGTCCTGTCGAAGGAACGTTGTGACGGTAAGAAGGAAACACAGTCCACAAAAAGAAAACCGTTTAATTATTTTACAGTGCTGTTGAATATTCATGTTCAATTACAGGGCAGCGTGTACATCCTTGTTCCTTGGTCCCTGTGTCTGATACTGCTTTTTGCTCCAGGGTCTCCTCGCCCTGCCTCCTTACACCTTAGGTCACAACTCAAATGCCCTGTCCTCTAAGAAGCTTTTCTCGACCACTCGAGCTAACGTCACATCCTCCCGTCTCACAGATAGCTTTCTTCATAGTGCTCATCATGATTTTATTTATTTATTGCTACTTTCCTGTTATTTTTCTTCCACTGTCCCTTCCCAAAGAGCAGGGAAGAGAAACCAATTCAATATTGTTTCCAACTTACCCATCCCTAGTAACTAGAGCCATACTATACACCTAGCAGTTGCTTAATAAATATTGATTGGCTGGTGGCTGAGCTAATAGCCAACTATTAGTTCATGAGTCTTAAACGTGGTAAATACCGCTTTACTGACAGTATGGTGGCTTGATCCAGTCATAGACGTTGAGCTGGAGTGGGTGGAACAAGAAACCGAGAGGTGGGAATGAGCTTGCTTAGTGTGTTCAGAAAGCTGGGAGTTGCCTTTTTCAGGAAAAAAAAAAAAAGAGGGGGAGGCATTCCAGAAACTACTAGAGAAACAAACTAAAATCAGGAAATGTAGCTGAATCCAGATTATGAAAGCATGAGGGATGCCCTGCATTCATTTCTTTCTCAATCACTTTTAGAATTTTTCATTGAGATAGTTATAGGTTCCCATGCAATTGTAACAAATTACCCAGAGGGGTCCCTTGTATACTTTCCTCCCTGGTAATGTTGTGCACAACTATTGTCTAATATCACAACGTTGATACACTGATTCGTATCTCAAAGACTTTGGCTAATTATTTATAATTTTAAGTTGTTAGTGAAGTTATTCTAAAGTTAAACGAATTTTTAAGAGAAATGTACAAACATCATACTTTAAAGCGTTTCAGTCTCCTAATGGAGCTGGTGATTTTTAGGGGGAAAAAACCCATACTATTTTCCTACTTCAGATTCCCCATCTATAACAGACATTCAGAAGTCTTTAGGACTTACCTCTTTGGTTATATTTTCATGATTGACATTCATGGTACTTTTCTCCCCAGTACTGTCAAAGGAACATTTTGAGCAATATTGTGCATGACTTGTCAATTCTGAAATAAGAAGACAGTGTTAACTAATATGGTAAACTAAGCCAAGCCTCTACTGTTTCTTTCTCTTTCCTTGCACATTGGATGGGACCAACAAAGGATGTCGCCCAAAGAAAAGTGATTCAAGACAAAGACCCATTCTGCCAGTGCGATATGCTGGGAATACCAACTATAGTTGTCACCAAGTGTGCATGGCTGGTGTTGGCCGGCCTTATTGATGCCAGCAAGAGGAGACAGAAGCAATAATCTAAGCTACACATCCCATGACATTCAAATGACCGGACTCTTTAACACCTGTCACTAGGTGCCCACATGCTGCAGGTTCCTCCTTCAGTCTGTAACCCTCTTTGAAATGAACGCATTTCTTATAAACATCCAATCGACATTTCCCTCCCCTGTGTCTTCTGCAGTTTTGTGGGAGAGAACCAAATCATTTAACACTCCTACCTGTTCTTTCTTTGCAACTTCCCATTCACAGCAGAATTTCATTTTGTCCTTCAATTGTGTGGCTCGCCTTAATCCTCAAATAGAGCTTCAAATAGTTTATTCCTTTGACCTGGAGTTTAGCCAGCTCCAGCCAGACTCTGAGTTTGGCTTTGTGTCCATAAGCCACAGTTGGGAGCGATGCAAGAAATGCCCAAACAGAATAAAACAAATGATCTATTTAGTCTTGTTTCCTCTCTTGGAAGAGGTCCAGTGTTGAGTGCCTTGGAATAAATGAAAATCCCCCCACCCCACCTTCACTGCACCCAAACAGTATAACCTTGTATTTAAGTAAAAACTGTCCTTAGCTTTCAACGGGGTGATGATGTTTTGTCTGGAAGACTGATGGATGTTATGGTAATAAGATAATGGTGGTTGCTTCTTGCCTATCTAACTCCTATTTAAAAAACATTACACCATAAGGCTACTTGTTACACAACATTATAGATGCAAATGCTGTTTATGTAAGATTGTTTAAACAAAGGGAAAGGAGACTGATTATAACAGTTCATTTATACAATTAGGTTCTGGGACTATTGCATTGGTTTGGGTTTTTTCCCCCCCCCCCCCATATAAAAGACATTTGTCTTCTTTGCCTTTAAAGATGGCTGTCAAATGAAACCAATTTCCTCTTTCTGTAACTTCTGAAACAGATTAAACTGAAACATCAATTTGCACTTTCCTATTGTCATCACTACGATTTTTACCAAGAGCTTCAGAGACAAGACATTACTAAGTTCTGAGCTAAGTATTATTTTCTACTTAGTTTTGACCAGATAGGATGGAACAGCCAAATTCTGAGAATCACTGTAATACTGACCCTTTCAAACAACATCCTGGCCTCTTTCCTTCCTGGTATGACCAGACAGTAGATGCGGTCTCCTGGCTTCTCCAAGCCTCTTTAATCCATCTTCTTACCCTCTCACGCTCTTCCTCACTTCCTCTGTCACTCCTTCTTTATCAAATGTCACCAATAACTTGCAGTACCAACCCCACAGTTTTCCATCATTCCTCATTACCTTTCATCATCTTTCATCACCTTGGATCCCTGGGTGGCATTTAACCTTCATGTTTTGCCCATTTTTAAGAAACTCCTTGGCTTATTCTCTCCATTCCATTTCCTTAGCTTCCCTTCATCGTGCCCTCATTAAATCTTTCTCTTGCAATAGCTGGGCACTCTCCTGTTGACTGCCCTCAGCTCTCCCCTCTCTTCTCCACATTGTCTCTCAATGGAGGGAACATTGATTTGTGGCCATCTAACATTTATTCTCCTGGGACCTCTGCCTCGTCTTTTGATAGTGGGTTCACTTCTCCTGTTCTATGTGCCATTTTGTTAGGAATGAAAGCCAAGGTGTTCTTTTTGTCTCTGCCCCACCTCCACTGCTTGCCTGTGAACCCAAACAGTATAACGTTGGATTGAAGTAAAAATTGTTCTTAGCTCCCAATGGGGTGATGGTGTTTTGTCAGGGAAGATTGATAATAAGATCATGTGGTTGCTTTTCCTCCTATTTAAAAGACGTTACACCATAAGGTTACTTGTTACACAACATTATAGATGCAAATGCTGTTAGGTAAGATTGTTTAAACCAGGGGAAAGGAGACTGGTTCTTACAGTTCACTTATATGATTGTTTCTGGGACTGTTGCATTGGTGACCAAGCTGACTGGATTCCCTTTCAGTACTTTGAATCTCGAAAGGAGTAGAAAGAGAAACTGGAGCTGCCTCATTCCATCTTGATGATATTAGGAGCTCCTCCCATTTGGACCTCCAGGCTGCCCTTGTCCCTGCCTCATCTGAGTAGATGTCCTCAGTGAACTCTTTGTTTCTGCAAGCATTTTCTACCTTTTAGCCAGATTTCGTTTCTGTTGCTTGCAGCCAAGGACACCTAACTGACCCACCCTAGATGTGTAAATTGCTTAGTTGTGGATGATTCCAAGCCTGTATCTACAGTTGGCCTTAGCCACTGTCCCAAGGTCCCACTCAGACATCTTCCACCATCACTTCCCACCTAAGAGGTCCCAAACTAAATTCATTATCTTCATCCCCATGCCAGTTCTTCCTCTTGTGCACCCTGTGCGTTTTACAGAAATGACGGCTCTCTCAGTCAGCAAAAGCCAGAAAGATGGCATGAGTTCTGGCTCCTCGTCTTTTTTAAAAAATGTGTCTCATATCCAGACATTCCTTGGGTGTTATTAATAATGTCTTTCCCAAATCCCTCTTATTCACCACCTTTTCCATTTTTTTCAAACTAGTACAGACTCTTATCATTTTATAGCTAGACTACTCCAATAGCACCCGAGCTGTTCTCTCAACTTCCATATTCTATCCACAATTGCCAGCTTAGTCTTTCTAAAATTCCGCATCAGCCATGCCATCCTTCGCTTAAAATAACTCCATGTTTCTCACGAAGGTCCAAATATCTCAGTGTAGGCAATCTTCTGTAGAGGTTACAGGCACAGATTCGGAGTTAGAGTGCCTGTGTACAAGTTCAAGACTCACCTCTGTGTAATTTTTTTCAGGTAATCTAACCTGTGAGCCTCTGTTTCTGTCTCTGTAAAATGGGGGATAATAGAATAACCTACATATAGGTTTTTTTTTTATTATTAAATCATAGCTGTGTACATTAATGCAGTTATGGGGTACAATGTGCTGGTTTTATATACAACTTTCATCAAACTGGTTAACATAGCCTTCACCTCATTTTCTTAGTTATTGTGTTAAGACATTTATATTCTACACTTAGTAGAGTTAACATGTACCCTTGTAAAATGCACCATAGGTGTGGTCCCACCAATTACCCTCCCTCCACCCATCCTTCCTCATAGGGTTTTACATAAGGATTAAGTAGTTAATATATGAAAGGACTTAGTGTCTGATGCATAGTAAATGCTTAACAAAAATATATTACAATGAAAATTCTTCACAGTCTAACCCCAACCTACATTTCTACCATTATCTTCTCATTTTGTCTATGTTCCTAAAGGCTTTTCCAACCCAAATTACTAACCTATATATACAGAGGATGTCAAAAAATGTATACACATTTTAAGAAAGGAAAAACTGATTAAATTTGTAATATTCAAGTCATGTTTGACCTGCGTGATTACAAGAGGAACTCAAACATGACTTGTGTTCATTTTTTGTTATCAGTATATATTGAGTATTACATTTTAAATACTTTTCTCTTTTTTAAAATGTGTATACATTTTCTTGGCACCTTCTTTATATTGTATTTTTCTACCACTTGGCCATTGTTTAAACCATTTTCTGGATGAATTCTGCCCTAAATACCTTTTTTTTCACTCCCCCTGTATCATTTATCTAGTGTTGCATTACAAATTGCCCCAAATTTTAGCGGGACGACCATCGTATTTGTTTGTGATTCTTTTGGTTGGCTGGGCAGGGTTCAGCCAGGATGCTTCACCTCCCAGCCACCTTGTGTCTTTTGATGTGACTCGTGCACCTGTAAGACTCAAGATGACCTCACTCACGTATGTGAATCTTCAGTGAGGAGGCCTGAAACACTCAGTCTTACCCTTTCTGCAGATTTTCCACTTTCATTGACCTTTTCTACCTTGTATTTCAAGCTCAAATGCTTCTCTACAGGAGTTTTTCAGCAGTAACCACTTTACCTGATGTCTCAAGACTCCAAGGTGGTGAAAAGTGAAGTTGCAAGTTCTCTTAAGAACGGGCCAGGGATTTGACACAGTGTCACTTCTGCGATCACGATTCACAGCAGGTCACAGGGCTATCTCGGATTCATTTAGGAGAAGTAGACTCTGCCTTTTGATGAGAGATCTATCAGTCAGCCTGAGTTGCCATCACAAGTTACTACAGACTGTCTCTTCCTCTCCCTGTAAGGACATTGGTCCTGCTGGCCACCTTCATGACCTCATTTAACATTAATTAGCTCTTTAAAGACCCTTTCCCCAAATTAGGGAGCTTGGGGGGGCTTGAATATTTGAATTTTAGGGGACACAATTCAGTCTACCCTAAGAGGAAGGGTAGTATTCCATTTTAAAAGGGCATGCAGAATGGGAGGATTACTTTTGGCATTTTTCGACATAAAACTCTCATATCTTTAAACTCTCGAGATAGCTTCTGAGTTTTTTCTAAAAATAATAGATTAAATTTTAAAAAATTGCCAGTTGCTTAACCAGCCCTGCAGCTGGCTGCAGAGCAGGGGATGATTTGTGCTGTATCTTGTGTACTGTAGAGCGGTGGCTCCCACTGTTCCAGGCCACCAGCCTTTCCCACGTGATGAAAGGCCCTGTGTCCCGCCCCCCTCATCTGCTTCCACTCATCACCTTTACTTGCACATGATTTTGGATTTAATGAGGATAATGATGCCCCTGTCTTTATGTGTCTCAGAGGAAAAAAATGATGCTTACTAAAGAATAAAAGCCAATTACTGAATTATACCAGACATAGACATCCATTGTCACTTTTTAAGCAATAATCGCATAAGAGGCCACCTGGAGGACTCTCTTTGTTTCTCCAGTTGATGCTTTGTAGATTTCTTCCCTAAAAGCTCTAGGAACAAGCAAGTAAACAGTAAGGAAGTGGGTTGATGCAAGCTGCTGGCTAACTGTACCTATTAGCCCTCACTCTTGGCATCTGTGCCCTTGTAGCCTTGAACATCTCTTCCAAGATGTCTAGAGTGAGAAAGGCACCTTGAAGGTCACTGAGCTCAGTGTTCTTAAAGTGTGGTGCAAGGATGGCTTGCAAAAGCATCTTTGAGATTTTTGTTTAATTAAAGAAAAAAAGAAAGAAACATTATCCTAAAAAGTTACTTAATTGCAGGTGTGGAAATGAGACTTTGAACATTTTAGAAAGAAGTCATATTTCAGATGTAAATAAACGCATTTCAAAATTTAAAAAAAAATGTACCTGGGGGCCAGATGCAGTGGCTCACACCTGTAATCCGAGCACTCGGGGAGGCCAAGGTGGATGGATTGCCTGAGCTCAGGAGTTCAAGACTAGCCTGAGCCAGAGGGAGATCTGTCTCTAAAAATAGCCAAGCATTATCTGTGGCCCCAGATACTGGGGAGGCTGAGGCAAGAGGACCACTTGAGCCCAACAGTTTGAGGTTGCTGTGAGCTATGATGCCATGGCTCTCTACCAAGGGTGACAAAGTGAGATTCTGTCTTAAAAAAATATATGAATGAATAGACCAGACTAGAATATAATAGAATAGAACAGAATAAAATAAAATGTACCTGGGAATCCATCCCCAGGTGTACTCATTTGACATCCCACTGAATCTGAATTGTTTAACAGACTTCTAGATGTCACTTACGGACACATATCTCAACACTGATGGAGTCTAAGCCCTTGCTTCTGAAGATATGGTCCTTGGACGAACAGTATCTATATCACCAGAAATTTACTGCTGATGTAGGACCCCGGGTCCTGCATGGACCTACTGCATCAGAATCTATATTTTTATAAGGTCCTCAATTGAGTCTTGTGAACATTGACATTTAAGAAAACTGATTCAATTTGCATGTATAATATACAAACGAGCAGGGGTTCAAGAACCAACAGACTTGCCCAAGCAAGGTACATGAAGAGCTCCCATGGATAATTGGTGAACAGTCTGTGCTTGGAATCTGATAGGCCGGTGCTCAAATCCAGGCTCTCTGCTTTGCCAGTCTGAAATCTTGAGAATTCCCTGACTATCTCTGAGTCCTAAATTATTCGCTGTGAAAGGATCAGTTACACTACCTTACAGCCTTGCCGGGAAGCTAAAATAAAAAAATAGGTAAAAGGCACCTCAAAAGTTCTTAGTTGACAGCTGTCAGGGTCATTATTCTCAGATTTCCTGACTGTGCTGCCACGTGAGTATCGCCTGTTGCATACAAGAAATGGGAAATAGTGCTTTCGGTACATTTGGTCTTTTTGAGACCAGTATTATATCTAATTTAGATTTTGTGGTTTGAAAGAAAGACAAGGCAGAGGGGCTTCAGAGCACAGTGACCAGGATGTGGCCCAGCTGTGAGATTTCAGACTCTGGCCTTCTCGCTTCCTCTTTCCTGGGCTTGTCTAGAATCACCTGCAGAAGCCCCTGGAGGGGCGTCCGGGCAGGTGATGCTTTCACCCACACTTTTCCTCAGTTTCCTGCTGTTTCTCCTCTCTTTCCTCGCTGCCCAGTGGGCCTCCCACATTCTCACACAGGCTTCTCACAGCCACCCAAAGGGAGGCTCCCCCACCTCCTGCCTCTGGGGAAAACCCACATTCTTGGCCTTGCTTTTGCTTCTACCCATAAAAGTTCCCGGCCCTGTGCCTCCTCATTCTAGAGGACCAGCCAGCAAAGGTAAATCGGTTGTAACACTAGCCTCACTTCCTTC